>CM075992.1:3506868-3586365 GCA_038087875.1 Malacoraja senta
CTCTTCCCCCCCCCCACCCTCTTCTCTTCCCCCCCCCCCCACCCTCTTCTCTTCTCTTCCCCCCTCTCCCCTCTTCTCTTCCCCCCCCCTCCCTCTTCTCTTCCCCCCCTCCCTCTTCTCTTCCCCCCCCTCCCTCTTCTCTTCCCCCCCTCCCTCTTCTCTTCCCCCCCCCCTCCCTCTTCTCTTCCCCCCCCCCTCCCTCTTCTCTTCCCCTCTCTCTCTCTCCCCCCCCTCTCCCTCTTCACCCCCCTCTCTCTCTTGTTTAATCTTATTCGCTGGGGGAGGAGAGGAGCTTTATTTCTATGTCCATTAGCTGATTGATGTGGCTGAACATAATGTTGTGTTTTTATGTTTGGCTTGCATCCTTGATGACCAGCAGAATTTCGAGGCTGTCTCTTAAGTGATGGTGTCTGGACTGTGAATTGAATTATCTAATTGGCTGTAAGTTAAGTGGGATTTGGCTACTGGTTGATTGAGTGGTTTAATACAATGGTTGTTTTTTATTTTAAATGGAGTTGGGGGGAAAGCCCTTGGGTCAAAAGTGATAGGAGCAGAATTAGTCCATTCGGCCCATCAAGTCTATTCTGCCATTCGATTGTGGCTGATCTCTCTCTGTCCTAACCCCATTCTCCTGCCTTCTCCCTATAACCTCTGACACGTACTAATCAAGAACCTATCTATCTCTGCCTTAAAAATACCCGGTGACTTGTTATGGCTGAAATAGTCGTGTGTGCTTTTCAAAAGATGCTTCAGGAAAGATGTGTAGGAAGGAACTGCAGATGCTGGTTTGCACCAAAGATAGACACAAAATGCCTGAGTAACTCAGAGGGACAGGCAGCATCTCTGGTGAGAAGGAATGGGTGACGTTTCTGGTCAAGACCCTGCTTCAGGACTCTACATGAAACGTCACCCATTCCTTCTCTCCAGAGATGCTGCCTGTCCTGCTGAATTACTCCAGAATTTTGTGTCTATCTTCAGGAAAGATGTTCCATTCAGTGTTGAATGTGATTTCCCCCCCCCCCCAACTCTGCAAGAATAGATTTGATGCAATGGAATAACCATCTTCCAAATTTAAGTAAGTTTATTGGCCAAGTATTCACATACAAGGAATTTGCCTTGGTGCTCCGCCCACAAGTAACAACATGACATACAGTGACAGTTACGAATGACTCAGAAAACACTAAACATTAATAATAATAAAACATTAATGATATAAAACACCATTGATCAAGCATGTGAACCAACAAAATACCAGATCAAAGGGAGGCTACAGATTTTTGGCTGTTGAGTAGAGCAACTACTCGTGGATAAAAACTGTTTTTTATGTCTGGCTGCTTTGACAGTCCGGAGTCGTCTTCCAGAGGGAAGTGATTCAAAGAGTTTGTGGCCAGGGTGAGAGGGGTCAGAGATGATCTTGCCCGCTCGCTTCCTGGCCCTTGCAGTGTACAGTTCATCAATGGAGGGAAGGTTGCAGCCAATAACCTTCTCTGCTGATCGGACGATTCGCTGCAGCCTCCGGATGTCATGGTTGGTGGCTGAGCCAAACCAGACCATGATGGAGAAGGTGAGGACAGACTCTACGATGGCCGTGTAGAATTGGACCATCATTGCCTGTGGCAGATTGTGCTTCCTCTGCTGCCGCAGGAAGTACATCCTGTGTTGTGTCTTTTTGACTGTGCAGTCGATGGTATATACCATACATATAGTAGTCAAGAGTGTTTTATTGACATATGTCCCAGATAGAACAATGAAATTCTTACCTGAGGGCAGCACAACACAATATGTAAACACAAGGAACAGCGGATGCTGGTTTACAAAAAAAAAAAGATACAAAGTGATGGAGTAACTCAGTGGGTCAGGCAGCATCTCTGGGAAAACAATATTGACCCAAAACATCACGCATTCCTTCTCTCCAGCAATGCTGCCTGTCCCGCTGAGTTACTCCACTACTATTTGAAAACTCTATTTGAGTAGGGTCCAGGATTAGGGGTTGTGTATTAACCAGCATCTGCAGGTCTTTGTTTCTACAAGATTACTTGGTTCTTGGACAGCTATCAATGTAACTGGGGCTTGCTGTGTGCATAAGCTTTTCAATGCCTTTGTTTAGTATCAGATGCCATTCAAATGGAAGCAAACAGCTAAAACTCCTCGCACTAGTCAGTTCCTTTGTTTGTGGCAGGTAGGTAATCTATTCCCTGATGAAATCACGTCTCCTCTCCAACCCCCCAAAGTGCAGGGCTTTGATTTACCTGACTCTGTTTGATCTTCTTGGTCTGATTGGTAGCTGTTCCCCTGGGTGCCCTACTCTAGCTCTCTGGGAATGGGCTGTGTCATGGTCAAGATATCAAATATACTCGATCAATACGTTCCCTCCGAGTGCTTCTGCATTAATAGGAATGTGGTCTGGCCTGTGCTGTAAAATTGTTTATCCTTTACAGCAGAGTTCAACGATCCAAGTTAATTGTCATGTCTAGAATTAAAGGCTTGGTGATAAGTGCAGGTCGAATTATCTGGAGGATCATTTCTGGAGTTTCCATAGTTTGAGTTTGGAACTTGCCCCCCCCCCCCCCACCCCCTATATCAAAAATCTTCGAACCCACCATTCTACCTGCAGGTCCCTCAGGTCGGCCGACTTGGGGCTACTGACTATACTGCGGTCTAGGTTTAAGCTCGGGTGAGAGGGGTCAGAGATGATCTTGCCCGCTCGCTTCCTGGCCCTTGCAGTGTACAGTTCGTCAATGGAGGGAAGGTTGCAGTCTAGGTTTAAGCTTTTGCGGTTGCAGCAACCTAGACTGTGGAATAGCATCCCTCTCCTCATCAGAACTGCCCCCTCCATCGACGACTCTAAGTCGAGGCTCAAAACCTATTTCCACTCCCTAGCGTTTTTTGAGGCCCTCTGAGGGGGCGCTGTAAACAGTGTGGGGGGGGGGGGGGCAAACGATGTTTTTTTCCAGAATCTGGACAATATGGAGTAATCGTTAATATGGAGTAATCTTGACTTTAAAGATACAGCGTGGAAACACGCCCTTCAGCCTACCGACTCCACACCTACCTGCCATCACCCCACACACAAGCACTGTCCTACACACAAACGAGACGCCATTTGTAATTTGTTTTTTTTAACCAAAGCCAATTAACCTGCAAACCCTGTACGTCTTTGGAGTGTGGGAGGAAACCGGAGCACCTGGAGGAAACCCATGTGTTCACGGGGAGAACGTGCAAACTCCTTACAGGCAGCACCCGTGGTCGGGACCGAACCCGGGATCAGTGGCGCCGTGAGGCAGCAGCTCCACCGTTGCGCCACCCTTCTGTGAATGTGCCATTCTACTGGTGACTTTGCTGTGATTCCCTGTTGCAGACTGAGGAAGAAAGAGCCTCTATCCGAAATGTCACCTATTTCCTTCGCTCCGTAGATGCTGCCTCACCCGCTGAGTTTCTCCAGCAATTTTGTCTACCCTGTTGCAGACTTGCATTTTATCCTTAGCCCCCTGTAAGACAGATTGGGAATAACTGCAGACCTAGCAAAAACCTGTAACAAAATACCTCCCATTGAAGCTACAGGCCGACTGCGACATTGTATTTGATACTTGTACGACCAATTCGTGCTTAAACCCCGATTCATGTTCTAGTTCGGAAACCTGATCCAGCAACACGCCTGGTATTGTTTATACAATTAAAGATTGTTTCCCAAATGCTGCTTTTCCAATCAATGCTGGGCCTTTTCTATGTGTTTATGGAGTGATTTGAATAAGATGAACACTGATTGTTCTGCAAGAGTTTAGAAATACAGCATGGAAACAGACCCTTTGGCCCACATTAGTTCTGTTATCCCACTTTCTCAACCACTCCCTGCACACTGGGGGCAATTTACATAGATACATAGACAATAGGCGCAGGAGGAGGCCATTCAGCCCTTCGAGCCAGCACTGCCATTCAATGTGATCATGGCTGATCATCCACAATCAGTAACCTGTTCCTGCCTTCTCCCCATATCCCTTGATTCTGCTAACCAACCCTGAGGTCTATCCAACTCTCTTTTGAATGCATCCAGTGAATCGGCCTCCACTGCCTTCTGAGGCAGGGAATTCCACAAATTCACAACTCTCTGTGTGAAAAAGTTTTTTTCCTCATCTCGGTTCTGAATGGCCTACCCCTTATTCTTAAACTGTGGCCCCTGGTTCTGGATTCCCCCAACATCGGGAACATGTTTCCTGCCTCTAGCCTGTCCAAGCTCTTGATAATTTTATGTTTCTATACAGAGGTTAGTTAACCTAACACCGGCATGTCTTTGGGATGTGGGAGGAAACCGGAGCGCCCGGAGAAAACCCACACGGTCAGTGGGAGAACGTGCAAACTCCACACAGACAGCAAATGCTGATATTGAAGCCGGGTCTTGGTTGCTGTGAGGCAGCAGCTCGACCATCTCTGCTACTGTGCAGCACTTAGTTCAACGAATCATCGTTTTCTGCTCCCTGCAGAACTTGGCTCTTGTGACCTCCATTGCCATCTAAATGGAACTGCACTCACTCCAGTCCAATCAGTTAATTGCTGATGAAGCATCAGTTGCTGCATTACCCAGGCATGGTCGCTCCCTATTGGCGATGCTGCTTGTGTTCCACCTGCCAACAGCACAAAAATAGAGCGACTTTGCATTTGTGGGTTGTGCAAAAGAATTTCACTCTGGTGTGAGCTGGTGTGTTAATAAAGAACCATTGATCCTCCACCTTCTCTGCTAGTTTAGTTTA
Source organism: Malacoraja senta (assembly GCA_038087875.1). Taxonomy (NCBI): domain Eukaryota; kingdom Metazoa; phylum Chordata; class Chondrichthyes; order Rajiformes; family Rajidae; genus Malacoraja; species Malacoraja senta. The sequence continues at coordinate 3,511,614 of CM075992.1, forward strand.
GAGAGACAGCGCAGAAACAGGCCCTGCGGCCCACTGAGTCCGCACCGACCAGCGATCCCCGCACACTAACACTATCCTACACACACTAGGGACAATTTACACTTGTACCAAGCCAATTAACCCTACATACCTGTACGTCTTTGGAGTGTGGGAGGAAACTGAACAATATATAAACCATATAATAATATTGTCCGAAAAAGGTCTTGATCGGAAATGTCATCCATTCCTTCTCTCCAGAGATGCTGGTAGACAAAAGTGCTGGAGAAACTCAGCGGATGCGGCAGCATCTATGGAGCGAAGGAAATGGGCAACGTTTCGGGCCGAAACCCTTCTTCAGACTGTCTCCTCCAGAGATGCTGCCTGTCCCATTACTCCAGCTTTTTTTGTCTATGTTTTAATTTTTTTTTAATATATACATATGAATGAATAGGTTTATTGACCATGTAGTCACCTACAAGCACCTTATGTAGATGACCTGGAGCGGGGTCTTACATCGCCCGGCACGGCTTTAAATGGCCGCGGGACTTGCTAGCGCTACCGGGGGCTCCAACATCAAGACCCGGAGCGTGGCCTTGCATCGCCCGGCGCGGCTTTAATGGCCGCGGGACATATTTACCATCGCCCGCCGGGGGCTTTGACTTTGACATCGGGAGGAGAATGGGGAGTGCAAGGGAGAGACAAGACTTTGCCTTCCATCACAGTGAGGAGGAGATTCACTGTGATGGATGTTTGTGTAAATTGTGTTGTGTCTTGGTTCTTTTTTACTTGTTTGTATGACTGCAGAAACAGAATTTCGTTTGAACTTAGGTTCAAATGACAACAAATAAATTGGATTGTATTGTACAAGGAAATTTGCCTTGGTGTTCCGCCCGCAAGTGACAACATGACCTACAGTGACGGTTAGGAATGACGCATAAAACATTAAACATTAACAATAAAACATTATTGATTAAACATGTGAATTAAATAAAATACCAGAGCACACAAATTCTAAACCGACGCTAGGGTCGGGTGAGCGGGTGTAGGGAAGGGTAGTGGGATATATCTCCGCTTCTTCGTTAGCTCAGGGGTTTTTTCTTCTTTCTTTTTCGTATCTTTCTTCTTCCTTTTCCTCCTTTCCTTTTTTCCGATTCATTTATCAGTTTATATAATGTTAAAACTGAAGCTGTACGAAAATGGTATAATTGTTATGTCGATTACTTTCTCCTTGTACAGTTGCTTCTAATAAAATAAATAATAATTAAAAATAATAATTATAATAAAATACCAGAGTAAAAGGAGGCGACAGATTTTTGGTTATTGAGTAGAGCTACTACTCGTGGAAAAAAGCTGTTTAAAAAAAAAAGCTGTCTGAAGAAGGGTTTCGGCCCGAAACGTTACCTATCTCCTTCGCTCCATAGATGCTGCTGCACCCGCTGAGTTTCTCCAGCACTTTTGTGTACCTCCTGTTTTTATGTCTGGCTGTGGCAGCTTTGTTTATATATATACAATACCATTTATTGTCATTTGAACCTCAAATGAAGTTCAAACGAAATTTGGTTTCTGCAGTCATACAAACAAGTAAAAAGAACCAAGACACAACACACACACACACACACACACACACACACACGTAGTTCAGAGCCAAATGGAGGTTGTAGTGTTGTACAACGCTGCTGCCCACATCTTTGCTGGTGCTGGATTTAGAATGGTGGTGGGCTATGTGGCTCCCTGTGTGTGTGTGTGTGTGTGTTTGGGACTCTGACCCGCTGCTATACGCTTGAACAGATGGCAGATTGTTCCCTCTTAATCCATCGGCGGAGAATTGATTGGAAGGAGGACTTGACCTTCGTGAATCTAGTGCCGCGGAGAATTGGGGGGGTGGCTGGGAGGGCGATTTAACCACGGCTCTTGATTGCAGCCCAAGGGCTGGAGCTGTGCGTCTGTGTTTGTCCTGTCTATGAAGCTTGTGTTAGATGCAAGTCCAATGTGCCTGCAGATATCACTAAGCTGATAAGAACGATGCTAGATCAATCCAGACTGGTCCCGGTGAATTTGAGTGTAGTTTGGAGGTTGATAGTGCAATTAATAAAGCCTTTATCTGAGGAATTTTGTGGTTGGCTGCTGTTTGCAAAGCAGTTTGATTTTCGATGGGGTGTGAGATCGGGTGGGGGGGGGGGGGAATGTGGGGATGGGTGGGGGGAATGTGGGGAATGGTGGGGGGATGTGGGGTGGGGTGGGGGGGGAATGTGGGGATGGGTGGGGGAATGTGTGGGGGGGGGAATGTTGGGGGGATGTGCCACTGAGAACATTGGAAGACCTGGCAGGGGCCCCACAAAAACATAGGGGGGCCCGATACTGCTATGTGCGGGGGGCGGTCCTTGTTCATCGCTGCGGGAAGATCGAACTGTTCGATTCATTTTGTACGCATTGGAAATGTGGCAACTCTTCGTGAACTTAGGTGAGGTCTGCTGTTTGGGTTTTACTGGATTGTAATTGAGAACAAAGCCTTCCACTGTACCTAGGTACAGGTGACAATAAGGTATTATCGAACCATTGAAGTTGTGTGTGGTGAAGACAGACACCAAGTGCTGGAGTAACCCAGGGGGTCAGGCAGCAACTCTGGAGAACGTGGACAGGAACCAATGTCACTGCCATAACAACAGGCCTTCAAGGCCAAGTTAAGACTCTTGTCCGATTTTAAAAACTTCAGAAGTTGAAGAGCACAAGTTGGTGCCAGAAACGTGGTGACTCTTTTGTGTTTGGCATCGGGCGGTGCCGGAGACCCGGGTTCGATCCCGACTACAGGTGCTGTCTGTACGGAGTTTGCATGTTCTCCCTGTGATCTGCGTGGGTTTTCTCCGAGATCTTAGATTTCCTCTCAAAGGTTTGTAGATAAATTGGCTTGGTGTGTGTAAAAATTGTCCCCAGTGTGTGTGTGTGTGGGATAGTGTTAATGTGCAGGGATCGCTGGTCGGCATGGACCGAAGGGCCTGTTTCCACGCTGTATCTCTAAACTAAACAAGTCTACTGTTCTTGCTCTACAATCGTTACACTTTTGTGCTTATCTATATAGAATGACTTTACCAGATTGTATGCAAAACACATGATTTCTCTGTAACGAGGTATATGTGGCAATAAAGTCTAATCAAGGTGACATTTTGGGTTCAGACACTTCTTTAGACTGTGTAAGTGTCGCGACTGGAAACGTCCAGAAATGATGCCTGGCCCGTTTAGTTACTCCAGCACTTTGTCTGTCGTTTTGTAAACCAGCATCTGCAGTTCCTGGTGACTACATGTAAAAGATGATATTTTGTGAGCTTGGTGTTTTGTTGCCTATTGCTTCACCAACGACACACCCGGGAGTACGTGAGCTTTGAAGAACGCTTCAGGGACCCGGTGCAGTAATGTGTCTGTCGTTTGTTTGTACCAAGGTGGGGAGTTATTTATTACCCCTCCCCACTCTAAAAAATCTCAGTACACTTTGGATTCCTAATGCATGGACATGAGGCCCTTCAGCCCAACTTGTGCATGTTGCCCAAGTGTTCCAGTCCCACTGGCATGCACCTGGTCCATATCCCGACCAATCTTTCCTATCCAATCTTTCCTATCCATCTCCTCCATGGCCACAGCGAGCAACACCGTAAATTGGAGGAAATGCACCTCATATTCCGCTTGAGCAGTCTACATCCTGGGGGCTTGAACATTGAATTCTCCCAATTCTGCCTACCCTTGCTGTCCCCTCCCTTTCATCAGCCCTCTGGTTGTCTCCTCCCCTCCCCCAGCCCTCGGGCTCCTCCTCCGCCTTTTTCCTTTTATCCTTTCTTCTCCCCACCCCCTATCAGTCTGAAGAAGGGTTTCGGCCCGAAACGTTGCCTATTTCCTTCACTCCATAGACGCTGCTGCACCCGCTGAGTTTCTCCAGCATTTTTGTGTACCTTTCCTATCCATTTACCTGCCGTTTCAATGTTGTAACTATTCCTGCCTCTTGCCGCTCATTCCATGTACTCCCTATGTGGGAAAAGTTACCCTTCTGGTCCCTTTATATAAATAATCCTTGTCTCACATTAAACCTATGCTGTCTAGTTTTAGGCAAAAGGCTAGTTATACCCCCTGTGACTTTAGAAATCTCTCTGAAGATGTCAAGGGTCTCGGCACAAAACGTCGCTCTATAGATGCTGCCTCACCCGCTGAGTTTCTCCAGCATTTTTGTCTACTTTAGAAATCTCTCTGGTTGCTTCTTGGCCTCTTGTGCTCCAGGCAAATAAAGGGGCTGTCCCACTTGGGCGACCTCATTGGCGAGTTCAGAAGAGTTTGAAAAAATGACATGTTGAAGACCTCCTTCGACTATGTTGAAGACCAGCTTCGACTAGCTACGACTAACTTCAGGAAAATTGGACACCGAATAGTGGAGAGTGAAGACGACCTCCTTCGACCTCCCTTCGACTATGGTGAAGACTATCTATGACTACCTTCGACTACCCTCGATTACCTACGACTAACATGCCGACCTACTACGACTTAACCTACGAGTAAATAAAGTATCAATTTTTTTTTTCCATGGCGACCTTTTTTTACTCACGGGCATTTTTTTTTTAGCATATTGAAAAAACGCCATGACCTAGCTGAGGCCTCGAGTACGCGGAGACCACTCTCGAGCATGAAGGAGAGTTACGAAGACCTCCTAGGACCTCGTCGACCATGCTGCGAGTATGAGTCGAGGGCAAACTCGCCAGAACTCGCGGACTAGGTCGCCCAAGTGGGACAGCCCCTTAAGTTCTAACCTCTCCAGTCTCTGTAAATCTCACTCCAGTTCTGGTAACATTGTCATTGTCCTCAAATCTATCTTTTTTTTTTTTTTGCAACCCGTCCAGATTAATGAGAGCTAATCTCAGTTTGGCTGAGAGACTAATTTGTTGCCTGCATATCTATTTGTTTTATTTTTTATTTGGGTTTTTGGGACAGGAGGTGGTGGGGAAGAGAAAAAAGGGAGGGGGCGGGGGGAAGCGGGAGAAGGGGGGGGAGGGGAGAGAGTGGAAGAGAAAAGAGTGGGGGGGGGGGAGAGGGGGAAGAGAAAAAGAGTGGGGGGAGGAGAGAGGAGAAGAGAAAAGAGTGGGGGGGGGGGGGGAGGAGGAGGAGAGAGGGGAAGAGAAAAGAGTGGGGGAGGAGAGTTTGAGAGGGGACTGGAGTGCGGCGGTGCGGATTACTGCAGCGGCCCCTACAGCCTGTCTGTCTTTTATTTTTTTATTTTTGTCTAGTTAAATGTAGTTGTTTGTGTTTTTTAATACTGTTTTTAACTGTGTCTGTGGGGGGGAACTTAAAAAAAATCTCTTCCCTGCACGGGAGACCCGACCTTTTCCCTGTCGGGTCTCCGTTGTCGTTGGGGCCTAGCTCCGTGGATCGGCCTCCGACCGGGACGACCTGGGGGGCTCCAGTCGCGGAGCCTGTGGAGCTGCGGACTTACCATCGTGGGGCTGGCCGTCCTCGGAGCGTGAGGAGCGGTGGTGGCTCGCTGCTGTGGCCCGACTCCGGAGCTCCAGCTGCAGACCCGTGGACTATGATATCAGGAGCTCGCGGGTCCGGGTGAGAGACCGCTTTCCGGAGCTCCCGCAACGCAATTTCTCCCGCCCGTGTTGCGGGGTTGGAACGACCCGGAGCGGGGCTGTAAATCGCCCGGCGCGGCTTTAATGGCCGCAGGACATTCCAGCGCCCGCTGGGGGCTCCGACTTGGTGACTTTTGGGCCCGGAGCGAGGCCGTACACCGCCCGGCGCGGCCTCAACGGCCGTGGGACTTAACATTGCCCGCCTGGGGCTTCAACATCGGGAGAAAAAATGGTGCAGGGGAGAGAAATGACTTTGCCTTCCATCACAGTGAGGAGGAGATTCACTGTGATAGATGTTTTTCTGTAGATTGAATTGTTTGTGTGTCGTGTAGGAATTGTTTTGTTTGTATGGCTGTGGAAACGGAGTTTCGTTTGAGCCTCTTTGAGGTTCAAATGACAAGAAATAAAATCTAATCTAATCTAAAGAGAAGAGTGGGGGGGAGGAGGACAGAGGGGAAGATAAAATATGGCTGTCGTGTCGAGAGATGAGACGGTGCAGGGGAATTATAGTGCCAGCAATTTATCCTAATGCATTAGGACTGCTGTTGGTCGTGCGTCTACAGCTAATACGAATGCTTGGTAACCCTTGACTCTGAAGCCTGCTTTAAGCTAGCAGATGGAGTGGTGGTGACCTGTTCCCATTTCATACCGCACCCACTGGGGTGAAGGATAGAGCGTTCACGTCGCGGCCCTGTATCCACCAATCTTTCCACCACCACCGCTCACAAGAAGCGACAAGACAGACACCATTGTGTGCAGGTGCCGAGATGTGTGTTCAGCTCTGGCTGGACAACTTCTAATCTTGTGTGGGGACTCGATAAGAAGACTGCACCACTGTTTCCCCGCCTTGTCACTGTGCATGAACTGATATTCAATTGGACATAATTGCCTTTGCTGTCGTGCTCATTATTTCATCAGGACCTCAACAATATTTAGTTGTGTGATGTGCACAGACTAAATAGCCAGTGGCGATGGCAAGTTGCCAAAACCAGTCGGCAGGAAACGTTTAAACCATGTTACCCGCTGCTGAATGGTAATGCACTAATGCCTCTGTAGTTTCTGTTCAGATTTAGTGTAGAGATACAGCGCGGAAACGGGCCCTTCAACTCACCGAGTCCGTGCCGACCGGCAATCCCCACACACTAACACTATCCTACACGCTAAAGCCCCTGTCCCACTTTCCCAAGTTACTCACAAATTCTCCCGAGTTTTCCCCTTGATTCAAACTCGGAGAATGTCGTAGGAGTCCGTAGGAGTCCGTAGATGTACTCGGGGCATCGGGTAAGTCGGGATGTTTTTTCAGCATGTTGAAAAAATGTCCACGAGTTAAAAAATATATATATATATATATATATATATATTATATATATATATATATATATATATATATATATATATATATATATATATATATATATAGCCCTGAGTACCTACAGCTGGCATCTCCGAGTTTGAATCGAGGGGAAAACTCAGGAGAATTCGTGAGTAACTCGGGAAAGTGGGACAGGGGATTAAGGCTTCATAAGTAACCTGAGACAATCGCCATTGAATGCCAAACTTCTACAGATGTGCCATAGAAACATTTTATCAGGATGCATCACAGCACGGTTTGGAACAGCTCCGTCCAAGAACGCAAGAAATTGCAGCGAGTTGTGGGGCCCAGACCAGACCATCACCCAAACAAACCTTCCTTCCATTGACTCCATTTATACCTCACTCGGCCTCGGCAAGGCCAGCAGCATCATCAAGGACGAGTCGCAACTTGGTCACTCCCTCTTCTCCCCCCTCCCATCAGGCAAAATATATAGATGTGTGAAAATGCACACCTCTAGATTCAGGGACCCGAAACATTACCCATTCCTTCTCCAGAGATGCTGCCTGTCCCGCTGAGTTACTCCAGCATTTTGTGTCTATCTTCGGTTTCAACCAGCATCTGCAGTTCCTTCCTACACAGTTTTTTTCCCAGCTATTATCAGGGAACTGAATCCTCCTACCACAACCAGAGAGCAGTCCTGAACTACTATCTACCTCATTAGTGACCCTTGGGACTATCTTTTATCGGACTTTGCTGGCTTTACCTTACACAAAACGTTATTCCCTTATCATGTATCGCTGTGACTGTCTCGATTGTAATCGTATATTGTCTTTCCGCTGACTGGTTAGCACGCAACAAAAGTGTGTACCTCGATACACGTGACACTAAACTGAAACTTGAAGTACGTGTTGGAGTGTGTAGGAAGGAACACCGAAGTTTACACCAAAGATAGACACAAGAAGCTGGAGTAAAGGGCCTGTCCCACTTTCATGACCTATTCACGACCTCTGCCGAGTTTGCCTTGACTCGTACTCACAGCATGGTCGTCACGAGGTCGTAGGTAGGTCGTAGCAGGCGGTGATGCTAGTCGTAGGTACTCGTGGCATCAAGTAGGTCGGGGCGTTTTTCTAACATGATGAAAAATGTCCACGAGTAAAAAAAGGTCGTGAATTAGGTCATGAAAGTGGGACGGGCCCTTGACTCAGCGGGATAGGCAGCATCTCTGGAGGAAAAGGAATGGGTGACGTTTCGGGTCGAGACCCTTCTTCAGACTGGTCAGGGATAAGGGAAACAAGAGATATAGACCATGATGTGAGAGATAAAGAACAATGAATGAAAGATATGCAATAAAGTAATGATGACAAGGAAACCGGCCATTGTTAGCTGTTTGTTGGGTGAAAACGAGAAGCTGTGCGACTTGGGTGGGGGAGGGATAGAGCGGGAGGGGAATGCAGGGGCTTCCTGAAGTGAGAGAAATCAATATTCAAACCACTGGGCTGTAAGCTGCCCAAGCGAAATATAAGATGCTGTTCCTCCAATTTGCGTTTAGCCTCACTCTGACATCGGAGGAGACCGAGGACAGAAAGGTCTGTGTGGAATGGGAAGGAAAGTTTCCTCTTTCTGTTTTTGGGACATATGACAATAAGACACTCTCTTGTGTGTGTATGAGCAGGAATGTTAATGGTTCCAGAATTCCTCTGACATGTTTGAGACTCGGGTGACTGAATGCAGGAAACATCCTGCCACTCCAAGGGTGACAGGGTTTCCCTGTCAGCGAGTGAACAATCTATTCAGTCATTATCCATATGTAGCTGAAGGCATAAACTGTCAGTCCCCTTTTTATTCCCCTCCTAGTTTTGGTTTTAGCGATTCAGCGCGGGAACAGGCCCTTCGGCCCACTGAATCTGCACCGTGCAGCGATCCCCGCACATTAACACTATCTCTCACACACACACACACACACACACACACAACACACACAACAATTTACACATACACCAAGCCAATTAACCTACAAACCTGTACGTCTTAGGAATGTGGGAGGAAACGGAAGATCTCGGAGAAAACCCACGGGGAGAACGTACAAACTCCGTACCGACAGCACCCGTAGTCGGGATCGAACCCAGATCTCTGGCGCTGTAAGGCAGCAACTCTACCGCTGCGCCACCGTACCGCCCCCTAACCCGCTGAGTTCCTTCTCCAGATATTTTTGTCACTTATTGAAGCCTACATTTTTTATCCATGTGTTTTGTTCCATTAATTGTGAAGATAGACACAAAGCTGGAGTAACTCGGCGGGTCAGGCAGCATCTCTGGAGAATAGGGATGGGTGACAATTCGGATCGAAGCCCTTCTTTGGACTGAGAGTCGGGGGGGAAAGGGAAACGAGAGATATAGACGGTGCATAGAACAAATGAATGAAAGCGATGCAGAAAGCAGCGATGTTTCAAGGATAGGTAGATCCCACAATGGTCCATTGTTGGCTGTGGGCCAGGTGATAACGAGATGCTCAGATACTCAGCAGGACGACAGTGCAACTAGGGTGGGGGAGGGATGGAGAGAGAAAGGGGATGCAAGGGCTACTTGAAGTTAGAGAAATCAATGTTAATACCGCTGGGGTGTCAGCTGCCCAAGTGAAATATGAGGAGCTGTTCTCCAATTTGCATTGGGCCTCACTCTGACAAAGTAGGAGGCCCAGGACAGAAAGGTCAGTGTGGGAATGGGAAGGGTTTGGCAACCGGGAGATCACATAGGCCAAGGCAGACTGAGCGGAGGAGGTGTTCAGTGAAACGATCGTACAGCCTGCGTTTGGTTCCTTCCTTTACAGTTATTGTACTGAATTCTAATTTTTTTTTTTTAAATATTTTTTTTTTTAAAGCAAGACCTTTCTTCAGACCTGAAACGTCACCGATTCCTTGTTTCCAGAGATGCTGCCTGACCCGCTGAGTTAGTCCAGCTTTTTGTGTCTAAGGTGTAAGCCAGCATCTGTGGTTACCTCAGGGACTCTACATTTCACAGCACAGATTGGACTATGCAGCTTATCTGTTCTCACACCAGCTTGTCCTTGTTAAGCTGCCCATTACATCTCTATTTTCTCAACTCCCTCGGGGAGAGTCCAATATTCACATGCTCTCTGACTTAATTTTGAATGGAATTTGGTGACCATTGTACATGGAAGTCCTCCCCTCCATCACCCCTACTTACACCTCTATCATCTGCTATGCCCCTTAATACGTTTGCATGTCACGCCCTCTGGGTTTGCTCTTCATATTTCTTCTTTCCCACCTAATTGCCTACTTTCCATTGATGAAGATCATCCTCTCACCTCTTGGGTGAGGTGAAAGCAACCCCATGACCTCCGAGACCATGTCAAATCTCCATTTAGTCCTTTCTTGATTAGTACGGGTGTCGGGGAGAAGGCAGGAGAATGGGGTTGAGAGGAGAGCTAGATCAGCCATGATTGAATGGCGTGGTAGACTTGATGGCAGAACGGCTTAATTCTGCTCCTTATGAACTATGAACCAGTTTTGTCCCAAACCAAATAAAAAGTGGTGGCGCAGCGGTAGAGTTGCTGCCTCACAGCGTCGGAGACCCGGGTTCGATCCTGACTACGGGTGCTGTCTGCAAGAAGTTTGTACGTTCTCCCCGTGACCTGCGTGGGTTTTCTCTGAGATCTTCGGTTTCCTCCCACACTCCAAAGACGTACAGGTTTGTAGGTTAATTGGCTTGGTATAAATGTAAAAATTGTCCCTAGTGTGTGTGTGTGTAGTGTTAATGTGCGGGGATCGCTGGTCGGCACGGACCCGGTGGGCGAAGGGCTTGTTTCCGCGCTGTATCTCTAAACTAAACCTGACTATAATCTAATCTTGCCCCGATGTTACCATATTTGTTCAGTGATTGCAAGGTTGAAGAGCACTATAATATAAAATGCCAATCCCTCTGAAAAATGCAACAAATGTACTTGTTGCAAAACCTGACTACCTGGTTTGTGTGTGTGTGTGTGGCATGCTTTTGCCTGGGTTCCTGTCTTGGTTCTTTTTACTTGTTTGTATACTGCAGAAACCAAATTTTCGTTTGAACTTCGGTTCAAATGACAACAAATAAATTGTATCATCCTCTGTCATTGCAGGCAAACTGTGCATATTTCCAAATCGAGGGGTGGGGAGTGCTGGAGTAACGTGGATGGTGGGGTTTTGGGTCGAGTCGCTTGTTTAGTAGTTTAAAGATACAGCGCGGAAACAGGCCCTTCGGCCCACCGAGTCCGTACCGACCAGCGATCCCCGCACACTAACACTATCCTACACACACTAGGGACAATTTACAATTACACCAAGCCAATAACCTACAAACCTGTTCGCCTTTGGAGTGTGGGAGGAAACCGAAGATCTTGGAGAAAACCCACGCAGGTCACGGGGAGAACGTGCAAACTCCGTACAGACAGCACCCGTAGTCGGGATCGAGGGCAGCAACTCTACCGATGCGCCACCCTGCTGTGGTTTGCAGGTTAATTGGCTTCTGTAAATTGCCCCTTAGTGTGTAGGATGGGAAAGTGGGATAATGTAGAACTAGTGTAGGGGTGACATGGTCAGTGTGGACTCAATGGGCCAAAGGGCCTGTTTGCACACTATTTATATATATATATTTTTTAACTTACTGCAAAATGATTTTTCAGCTGCTGTTTATACAATTAATCTGTTATAGAGCTTGGAGTGTCTGCAACATATGTTTGGTGTGTGAAATCTCTGGCCTCTTTCAAACACCCAATTGCTATCCCCTCCCCTTGCCTTCCCAACGTCTGAGGTTGTGTAATTCTAGGGAGAAGCGACAAATGATTATGGGGTTGTCATTAAGAATCGGCTGTCTAAATATTTGCCCAATGAAGTGCTGGGTGAGCTGCCAGTGCATATTATGCTTCTCGGTCATTAACTCCAGACGCCTGCTTCAACAGCGTGTGAAGGTTAATTTATCTGAAGTGTTCACAGTGGTACTGGGTGGTGAGAGAAACCTACCTTGCATTATTTGTGTCGGAAGGAACTGCAGATGCTGGTTTACATCGCAGATGGACACAAAATGCTGGAGTAACCTCTTCTTCTTGGGTATGGCGTGCACAGCCTAAAGTTACAGGACAAATTGTTCTGTTTGATAGTGCCCACCGGCTTGATTGCATTCGTCGAAACAGGGTGAGGTGAGAAAAAACGACTGAGATGAGAAAAAACGTTTTCACTCAGAGTTGTGAATTTGTGGAATTCCCTGCCACAGAGGGCAGTGGAGGCCAAGTCACTGGATGGATTTAAGAGAGAGTTAGATAGAGCTCTAGGGGCTAGTGGAGTCAAGGGATTATGGGGAGTAGGCAGGCACAGGTTATTGATTGGGAACGATCAGCCATGATCACAATGAATGGCGGTGCTGGCTCAAAGGGCCAAATGGCCTCCTCCTGCACCTATTTTCTATGTTTCTGAGATTGCAATCTCCCACCCCCTGGAGTAACTCGGACAGCATCTCTGGAGAAAAGGACTAGGTGATATCTGAAGAAGGATTTCAAACCGAAATGTCGCCCATTCCTTTCAGAGATGCTGCCTGCCCCGCTGAGTTACTCCTGCGTTTTGGGTCTATCTTTGGTATCGTCCGGTACTTTCTGTCACATGTACTGAGGTAACAGTGACATTCATTTATGAATAGGTGATGAATAGGTGAGGTTTTGGGTCGAGGCCCTTCTTCAGACTGAGAGTCGGGGAGAGGGAAACCAGAGGTATGTAAAGGTACAGAACTGACCAGAGCTGGCACGGATGTCCCAGGAAAAGTGGAGCCCACAATGATCCATTGTTGGCTGTGGAAGAGTTGATAACAAAGGGATGCGAACAGTGAAACTAGCAGATGACTAGGGTGGGGGAGGGTGGGAGAGGGAATGCAAGGGTTACTTGAAAGTTGGAGAAATCAATGTTCATTCTGCTGGGTTGTAAAGCTGCCCAAGTGAAATATGAGGTCCAATTTATGGAGGAACACCGCGTCTCATCATGGAGGAGGCCCAGGACAGAAAGGTCGGTATAGGAAGATAGGACACAAAAAGCTGGAGTAACTCAGCGGGACAGGCAGCATCTTTGGAGAGAAGGAATGGGGTGACGTTTGGGGTTGAGACCCTTCCTTCAGAATGGGAGTTGGGGGGAGGGGGGGGGGAGTGAGTCTAGAGGTATGGAAGGGTAATGTGTGAAAACTCCAGATCAAATCGGATAATGAGATGTAAAGTTTCATTGTTAGCTGAGGAGAGGGTGACAAGGAGTGTGTGTGGGGGGGGGGGGGGGGGGGTGAAATATTTGCAGCCATGAGATTGGGGAGGTGGGGTTTTGGGAGTAGAGATGAAAAACACTTGAGTGAGATGGAAATCTATTTGTTTGCAATCTTCCACAAGCGAATGATTTGGTAAAGGTGATGCTCTGAGCAGCATCTCTGGAAAAGAAACGAACGTCAAATTGAAGGCAGACAAAAATGCTGGAGAAACTCAGCGGGTGAGGCAACATCTATGGAGCGAAGGGAATAGGTGACCGTTCGGGTCGAGACCATTTTCAGGCGTGAAGGCTGACAGTTGGGAAGTCTGTAATGCAAGGGTTAAAACAGACCTCTGCTGCCTAAAATGGAGTTGTTATTATTATAATTAAACTTTCATTTCAGACTCGAGGTCCAGGTAAAAGGCGACATTACATAGAATACATTGCATAAAAACACCATAAAATACATATTTAAAAAAAAAAAGCTTAGTAAATGACTTATGAGCATCATAACATATATACAAAAACACTATACATGGTTTAAAATCCAGAATAACAGGAAAGTTCTGTGTCCTACAACAAGGCAACTTTACCAATGTCTCCACAGTGGGGATTGGTAGCGTGTAGCACTAAACCTTACGTTTGATTAGGACCAAGATAATTTCATTTTCAGAGTCATTAGTCCGGCAAATAAATGTATACATAAGATTTGTTCGGATGGCTTGTAAAGTTGCCGGCTATATCAGCAGCTCCACACCACAAACCCTGTTTGAGACAACAGATGTTTGGAAACAAATGCTCGGGCTGATTTGAAGGGACCAGTAAATCACGAGGCCACCTGTGCAGTCACGAGATAAAACGTTTCCCTTCCTAGAAACATCAGAGGCTATAGCCTGGCGCCCGATGCAGAACACAACTGGTGCATTCGACACCTGGTAGGTTAGCGAGCTTTGAGAACCTTGGTTACCCACTCTTCTTGCATCAGGGTGAAAACGGGCAATTTTTTTTCTGCAGCCCACTGCTGAGGGAGGCAGGGAGAGTGCTGGAATCGTGCGTTCGGGTAACGGCTTGAGATGGAGGACCACGCCTCAAAGGGGGGGGGGGTGCAGGCGGGGAACTGGTACATTGGGGGGTCTGCACTTGGTCTAGATTTAGTATAAAAGTGCGTGCTTCAACTGAACTGTTGGAACTTCATCTTTGGAAGAAGAGAGATATAGACCTTGTCTTTTGGGGTGAGGGGGGAGAGAAGATCTTGACTTTTGAGAGGGGAGGGCGAGGAGAGGATGATCTTGCTCTTTGAGGAGGGAGAGAAAGACCCCTCCTATGGGGGGGGGGGGGGTGGTGTAGGGGAGGAGACAGAGCTCACTCATTCTGTTCTATTCTGTTCTGTAGTTTTTTGTACAATCCGCAGGCATTGCCACTTTCATTTCACTGCACATCTTGTATGTGTATGTGACAAATAAAGTTGACTTGAGAGTACTTGTATTGTGGTGAGATGCGGCCAGCAGACTCTGATGTACAGAGGGGCGTGTGGCTTGTTATTTGGTTAATGCTCTACTGTATTTTGCTTTAATATTTAGTTGTTTCTGCACTGAAAAAAGATTCTTTCTCCCGTCATCGATGTGAAATGTGCTTGCATTTCGTTGCAGGGTCTCCAACCAAAGCCGATTGTTTCCCCAGATCCTCCCTCGCACGAGTATCCCCAGCTTGAAGGCCGAAGGGCCAACTCCGGCACCTGTCGTCCATTGTCATTCTCTCATTCTCCGATTTCTTGGTCTAATTGCGGTTAGAGCTGTGAAGGTTGTTTCAAGAACCCGCTGGTTGTAAATTCTTTTGGTTTCTACGCAAGCTCTTGTTCGGTGGAAGTTGCTGTCACGCTCGCGAATACAGTCGGGTGCAGATGCGATGTAAATTCTTGCTTTCAGTGACAACACCTTAAATGTGGAATTTCTAACGGGAATAGAGTGAGTGGTAGAGGGGCAGGCAACCAGGAGATCCAGTTTCAGTGGATACAACCCTGGTGCTTGGCAGAGCAGTCACCTAGGGTGGCACAGCGGTAGAGTTGCTGCCTTCCAGCGCCACAGACCCAGGCTTCATCCTGACTACGGGTGCTGTCTGTACGGAGTTTGTACGCTCTCCCGTGGGTTTTCTCTGGGTGCTCAGGTTTCCTCCCACACTCCAAGGACACACAGGTTCGCAGATTCATTAGACATGGGTAGCAATAACTGGTGGGTGGTTTCTTTGTGTTTTTCTCTCTCTATCTTGGCACTTCATATGCATATTTGAGTGCAAGCTGCTTCTTATAGTGCAGTCATGAACATTTCAGCAGCTTTGAAATGTCATTCGTTTGTAGGATTTGTTGAATTTTACTCTGCTAGATTTTCCTTGGGAATAAATTATCGACTGGGGAAAAAAAAAATCCTTCTTGATAAATACTGCTGGAGGAACTTGGCAGATGGGCAGCATCTGGGGGGGGGGGGGATGGGCAGAGAATAAGGTGCACGGATGCTGCCTTACAGCGTCCGAGATCTAGGTTCGATCCTGACCTCTGGTGCTGTCTGTGTGGAGTTTGCTTGCACCTTCTCTCCGCGTGGATTTCCTCTCGCATCCAAAAGACGTGCGGGACTTTAGGTTAATTGTCCTTTGTCAATTGCCCGTAATGTGTAGGGGAGTGGATGAAAAGTATAAAGGGGAGGCCATTTAAGGCTGAGGTGAGAAGAAAAAAATTTCGCCCAGAGAGTTGTGAATTTGCGGAATTCCCTGCCACAGAGGGCAGTGGAGGCCAAGTCACTGGATGGATTTAAGAGAGAGTTAGATAGAGCTCTAGGGGCTAGTGGAGTCAAGGGATATGGGGAGAAGGCAGGCACGGGTTATTGATTGGGGACGATCAGCCATGATCACAATGAATGGTGGTGCTGGCTCGAAGGGCCGAATGGCCTCCTCCTGCACCTGTTTTCTATGTTTCTATAAAAGGTGAGATAACATTGACAGGTGATCATTGGATCTGGTGGGCTGAAGGGCCAGTTTCTTGCAGTATGTGTTGGGGGGGAAGCGGGGGGAGACTGTTTTGAACCTTTCACACTGAGTTCCTCCTGCAATTCTTGCTCGTCTACTTTGGTTGTTTAATTCTAGTTGTAACCCACGCCATTACTCAAGTCATGGGGTATTTAAAAAAAAAAAATTTGACATTGATAGTAAGAGCATCAACGGTTGTGTGGTGCAGGCTGGAGAATGGGGTTGGGGGGGGAAATTAATGTTCCAATGGCAGAACAGACATGATGGGCTGAATGGCCTAATTCCACACTTATGTCTTGTGGTCTCCAGCCAGCAATAAATCTCTTTAGAGGAGTTTTTAGTGATGGATTTTGGTTTGTGCAACTTGGTATTTTGCTCTGGAATTAATGTTTTTTTTCTTTTTCTTTTTGTCTTTGAATCTCAGCCCCTCTCTGCTCCCAAGACCCCCTGGGCCATGAAGTCTGAAGGGTCGGACGAATCCCCTCCAGCAGATGCCAACGCCTCTAACGTCAGAGGTGCATCGGCAATGCTGGGCAAGCAGAAGAACGATGGTGCCACCAAGGAGAAGCAGAGTACCAATCCCACCGCTGGTTCTCAGGTCAAGGCCAAAGTGGGCACCTCGAGCGGCAGACTACCCATCTCCAGCCGGACAAACCCCTCCCAGGCCAGCAAACTGGTCAAGAAGGACCAATGAGCAGGACCCAAGAGCCGCCCCGCCGCGGCCAAAACTGCGCCGAGGTCGGGCATGTCGGCCCACGACAAAATAATGGAGAAGAAAATGATGGCCAGGAGCAAGGTCGCTGTGGAGAGTGTGGCTGTGCCCGGCAGTGCCGGCGGCAATGGTAGCCTGTCCACCCAAGTGGCCAGAGGTGGAGCAGCCAAGGCATTGCCCCCCACCAAAGCTGTTGCTAAAGTCAAAACCCCAGCGCAGCACACCCCTGCAGGTATGTCTATTCCTTGCCCACTTTGGTTGGGGTGGGACACAGGGAGCTCTCCAGCATTGCGGAATGGAGTAACTCAGCAGGTCGGGCTGCTTTAAGGGCCTGTCCCACTTTCACAACCTAATTCACGACCTCTGCCGAGTTTGCCCTTGACTCGTACTCGTACTCGCAGCATGGTCGTCACGAGGTCGTAGGTAGGTCGTAGCAGGCCGTGATTTACAGTACAGGTCACAGTTTAAGGATAAAGGGGACATCTTTTAGGACTGAGATGAGAAAAATATTTTTTACACAGAGAGTGGTGAATCTGTGGAACTCTCTGCCACAGAAGGTAGTTGAGGCCAGTTCATTGACTATATTTAAGAGGGAGTTAGATGTGGCCCTTGTGGCTAAAGGGGATCAGGGGGTATGGAGAGAAGGCAGGTACAGGATACTGAGTTGGATGATCAGCCATGATCATATTGAATGGCGGTGCAGGCTCGAAGGGCCGAATGGCCTACTCCTGCACCTATTTTCTAGGTTTCTATGTTTCTATGTGATGCTAGTCGTAGGTACTCGTGGCATCAAGTAGGTCGGGGCGTTATTCTAGCATGATGAAAAATGTCCACGAGTAAAAAAGGTGGTGAATTAGGTCGTGATAGTGGGACAGGCCCTTTAGTTGTTTAGTTTCAAGATAGTGTGGAAACAGGCCCTTCGGCCCACCGAGTCCGTTCCGACCAGCAATCCCCGCACACTAGCACTATCCTACACACACACTAGGGACAATTTACAATGATACCAAGCCAATTAACCTACAAAACCTGCTCGTCTTTGGAGTGTCGGATAAAACCCACACAGATCACGGGGAGAACGTACAAACTCTGTACAGACAGCACCCGTAGTCGGGATCGAACCCAGATCTCTAGCGCTGTAAGGTGGCAACTCTACTGCTGCGCTGCCCATGGAGAACATGGACAGGTGGATGTTTTGGATCATAATCCCCACCCCCCCCCCCACTTAAGTTCAAGTAATTTAACTAAATAAATTCCTTGCAGTCTAGGAAAACCACTACACCACATGGTACTAGTTCTTGAAGGGACATCTAACCTGGAGTGAGTGTCTGCGGTAGAAATAGAATCTAGCGTAGTCTGTTTCTGAGGCAGTGTTAAATTTCAGGGCAAAGCGCTCTGTCTGTGCATACCTAGTCTATTATTCAAGAAGTCGACCTGGAAATGCTAACTCTCTCTCCGAAACCTACCTGATCCAAGAGTCTCTTCCAGCAATGGGTTTTGGCCCTTCTGCGTATATGGCACGGGAAATATTCTTAACATTCTGTGTCATTCGCCTTCAGTGTGGCTCGACTGGGGTAGCAGCAATGTGGAGGCTAAAATGTCTCTTCCATATGTTTTAGCAGCTGAATCTCCCTTCTCTGTATGTAGCTGGGTTTTGTCCCCCCCCCCCCTCCCCTCTCTCCCTTCTGGCTAACTTCTCCACAAGACTACGCCACATCATTTAAAAAAAAATCTTTAAAAGTGGCTTAATTTAGACCAGTTATTTACCAAAGCCCGTTTACCAAAATGGTTTAAAATGAAATTATTTTTTTAATATAACTGTCCTCTGACTAGCTTTGCAGAAGGTTAAATCGGTCTCATTATTTTGAGCTATTCTGGGCAGAATTAAAGATAGACACAAAGTGCTGGAGTAACACAGCGGGACAGGCAGCATCTCTGGAGAGAAGGTTTGGATGATGTTTTCTGGGTCGAGGCCCTTCTTCAGACTGGGCAGAATGAATGTGCAGCTGAACCGCCATGTTGCAAGCTACCACCATCTGTCTTGCTGGTGAGCAGAATGGGTGTGGTGAGGGGGCTGTCACAGCAGTGGGTGGGGGTTTGGTTGAGAGATACTGCGTGGAAACAGGCCCATCGGACCACCAAGTCCACGCCGACCAGCGATCCCCGTACACATGTTGGGGACACTTTGCAATTGTATTGAGCCAATTCTTCTTCTTGCGTATGGCGTGCACAGCCTAAAGTTGTAGGGCAACTTGGTCTTATTTGTTTGTGCACGCCGGGTTGATTGCATTCGTCGAAACAGGGCAGACCACGTGAAGGTTGCAATCCCCCATCCCGCCAACTGACCTACAAACCTGTACGTCTTTGGAGTGTGGGAGGAAGCTGGAGATCCCGGAGAAAACCCACGCGGGTCACGGGGAGAACCTACAGACAGAACCCGTAGTAAGGATCGAACCCGGGTCTCTGGCGCTGTGAGGCAGCAACTCTACCGCTGCGCCACCCACCAGGTGGTGACCTTTCACTTAACGCGGGGGAGGTGGTTGGTATCACACCCAGGGATAACTTTGCTAATAGAGGTACATAAAAGAGATGCATGCCGAGAATTGTGGACGCAGCCCAGACCATCGCGCAAACCAAATCCCCCAAATCCAGGGGTTAATTTTAACACTGTACCCCCATCAATGGAGGCATGGGGGAGAGGCGGGTGTGTTTGTGTGTCTAGTGCAGGTGGCATCATTCCTGCTTGCAGTATCTCCGGCCCCATAGCAGAAGCGTCCACGTGGCGGGGCTGGAAACTGGACGTATCCTGAGCTAATTCTGCTACCACCATCATCTATTGCGACAAGTGATGGCTTCCACTGATTGTCGCCGGAAGCTTGCGTCCTTTTCAGGACGGACGATGACGGCGAGGCCAACATTTGTAACAAGATGGACACAAAATGGAATGCAGTATCTCCACACATGGTGACCCCCACCCACCCACCAACACTCATTGTATTCTTTAGGCTTTAGAGAGACAGCGCAGAAACGGGCACTTCGACTGCCAAGCCACATGTCTTTGGGATGTGGAAGTGAAACTGGAGAACCCTGAGGGAACCTGTTGTGGTCATGGGAGGATGTCAAACTTCCCATCAGTGCACAATGTTCAGTTTAGTTTAACATGATATGCTGGAGTTACTCCAGTAAGTGTAGGGTGTGGCAGGCAGGCAGGCAATTCAGAACAGCTACAACCTTGATTAAGAAACAACCAAAGTACTAATTAGACTTCAGAGGCAGATAAGGACAGGCCCAGCCAATAATAATCTCAAAAACTTAGGCATGATAAAGATACTCCATGACAACAAAATTCCTTCAGGACAAAATAAATTCCTTGAAGAAACATCACCCATTCCTTCTCTCCAGGGATGCTGCCTGTCCTGCTGAGTTACTCCAGTATTATGTGTCTACCTTGGGTTTAAACCAGCATCTGCAGTTCCTTCCTACACATTGAGTCGTGTTCAGGCAGAGGAGATTAGTGTAGCTCGGCACGGACATTGTGGGCCGAAGGGCCTGTTCCCGTGCTGTGCTTTTCCACGTTCGATGTATTTAATTGCAGAAGCTCAGGGGTCATTCGAACATTATTTTCTTGTGAGACCGTGTTGTTCACAAATAGACCACGATGTTCCCCACATCACATCTGTGACCACAAAGGTGTTTCATTGGTTGTTTGGAAGGTCCGGGATAGTGAAAAACACCACAAAAAGGCCTCAAACCCCTTTGTATGAATATTGATTTCTTTAACTTCAAGTAACCTTTACATTCCCTCTCTCTCTCTGTCCCGCCCCCCCACCGTGTTACCCCTGTCCCACTTAGGAGACCTAAGCAGCAACCTCTGGTGACCTTGCCCGCCACCCAAGGTTTTCACGAGGTCAACGGAGGTTTTGGTCACTCTCCCTAATGGTCGAAAGTGGTTTCCGAGTGGTCGAGGCTTCATCTAGGTTGCTGCTATTTTTCATCATGTTTAAAACCGGCCTCGACTAAAAATAGGTTGCCGTTTTAAAAATCGATCTTTTTTTTTAGTCACAGGTCTAGTCGAAGCCGGTTTTCTTCATAGTCGAGGAAGGTTTTCAACATATGCCTGGGAGGTGGTAGGAGGTTGCAGGTCACCTCGAACTTGATTTTTTTTGGGTGGCGGGCAAGGTCACCAGAGGTTGCTGTTTAGGTCTCCTAAGTGGGACAGGGGCTTTACTGTGCTGTAGGACCTTCTGGTTAATGGCCACGTGATCTGTGCAACCTTGGTGTGAGAGCAGCAAGTTGTATCCATCTATAGTTAATCTAAAGGCAAATAGCATAACCCTGAATAGCACCAGTGTGAAGAAGGGTATCGACCCAATGCGTCACCCATTCCTTCTCTGCAGAAATGCTGCCTGTCCCACTGAGTTACTCCAGCAGTAATTGTCCATCTTCAGTTTAAACCAGCATCTGCAGTTCCTCCCTCCACAGTATAAGCAGGTGTTGCTATATTTCTTGCCATCCCTGTGAAAACGTTTGCACGCTTCAGCCTTAATCAGTTTTGGCCACCATCTCCTCACTTTGAAATGAAGGCATCGGAAACAATTGCATCTTGCAAAGGAAAGAATTTTTGTATTTTGGTTACTAAGGCCAACTTTTTCCTCTTACTGCAAATAAATGTTTAACCTCTTTTGGGTTTATGTTTTATTTTGCCTTGAAGGAATTTTTTTTATCATGAAGTATTTTTATCATGCCTAATTTTTTGAGATTAATATTGGCTTGACATGTCTTTATCTGCCTCGAGTCCCAATTAGTAACAGGTTTTGTTCCTTAATCAAGATTGTAGCTGTTCTGAATTGGTGTGGATATTTCTTCCTTGTTGCAACGTAGGGTGTGTCGAGAATGTGACACACATATTCACTCTGTGTCTCAACCCAAAACATCACCCATTCCATCTCTCTAGAGATGCTGCCTGTTCTGCTGAGTTACTCCAGCATATCTTTTGTCTATTTTTGGTGCGAACCAGCATCTGCGGTTCCTTCCTACACATTCACTCTAACTAAACTGACTGTAATTTGTTCTAATGGCGCAGATTTTAAGACCATGTGGGTCATGGTTCTTGTCCCAAGTGATTTCTTTAAATAATTTGAATTTAAATCATTCTATATTTTTGAGAATCCATGCTAGCTATCAAAATGCAACATCTGATGTGAGGAATGGGCTGTGGTCAAGGAAGGTTGTTTCAAAATGGTGCCTTCCCTGATTCATTGTAGTTGTCTCCACAGCTTCAAAGAAACCACCACCACCACCAGCTGCTGCTGCAGTGCAGCCGGCAGGAAGACCAGTCAAGCCTGGTTACAGCACAGTGAGCAGGTAAAGGGTTAATTTAGCTTGGAGATGCAGCGTGGAAACAGGCCCTTTGGCCCACCGGGACGGCACCGACAAGCAATCCCCGCACACTAACACAATCCGACACACACACACACACTAGGGCCAATCAACCTACAAACCTGCACGTCTTTGGAATGTGGGAGGAAACCGGAGCTTCCGTGGAAAACCCACGGGGTGAACGTGCGAACTCCGTACAGACAGCATCCGTAGTCGGGATGGAACTTGTATATTTATTTATTTTTTTGAATAAAACTATTTGTATAATTGACAAAATATATGGTCAGGATGGAACCCGGGTCTCTGGTGCTGTAAGGCAGCAACTCTACCGCTGCACCAGCATGCTAATCCACGTCAATCAGTATTTACTGCTGGATTTTAATAGCTGCCATTATTTAGTTAGGGCCAAAATTCTTGTTTCCATTCTGGTCTTCTGGTTTTTTTCATCCCCTACATAGGGTAAACACAGTCTTTTACCCTATCTATTCCTGTCATGATCCTGTACACCTCTAAGATCACCACTCATCCTCCTGCGCTCCAAAGAATAAAGTCCCATCTTGCCCAATCTCTCCCGACAGCTCTGGCCCTCGAGTCCTTCCGACATTGTTGAATCTTCTTTGCGCTTGTTCCAGCTTAATATCTCTCCTCTAAGCAGGGTGACCAAAACTGAACACCATACTCCAAATGTAGCCCCACAATGTCACAACATACTGTCCCCACTTCTACACAAAATACGTTGACTTACGATGGACAATGTGTTGAAAACCACCATCACCACCCTATCTACCTGTGATGTCACTTTGCAGGAACTGTGTACCTGGATCGAGTGGATGTTTCCACTAGTGGGAGAGTCTGGGACCAGAGGTCATCGTCTCAGAATTAAAGGTCGTGCCTTTAGGAAGGAAATAAGGAGGAATTTCTTTCATCAGAGGGTGGTGAATCTGTGGAATTCATTGCTACAAAGGCTGTGAAGGCCAAGTCAGTGGATATTTTCAATGAACAGATAGATAGATTCTTGATTAGTACAGGGGTTATGGGGAGAAGGCAGGAGAGTGGGGTTCGGAGGGGGAGATCGATCAGCCATGATTGAATGGCAGAGTAGACTGGATGGGCTGAATGGTCTAATTCTGCTCCTAGCATTTATGACCTTCTGAACCTACAACCATAGATCCCTCTGCCCCTACAATGTGCCCAAGAGCCCTGCTATTCACACTTTTTGATTAGCCAGAGTCATTCAAGCACAGATTAGGTCAATATAGTCTTTTACCCAGAGCAGGGGAATCGCGAGCCAAAGGATATGGGTTTAAGGTGATGGGGAAAGATTAAATAGGAACCTGAGGGGAAACCTTTTTTACACAAAGGGTGGTGGGTATACGGAACAAGCTGCCACAGGAGGTAGTTGAGATAAGTATCGCATTGTTTTAAAAACATTTGTACAGGTACATGGATAGGACAGGTTAGAATGATGTAGGTGAAAGCCAAGCAGGTGGGACTAGTGTAGATGGGGCATGTTGGTCGGTGTGGGCAAGTTGGGCCATGTTGGTCGGTGTGGGCAGGTTGGGCCATGTTGGTCGGTGTGGGCAAGTTGGGCCATGTTGGTTGGTGAGGGCAAGTTGGGCCATGTTGGTCAGTGTGGGCAAGTTGGGCCATGTTGGTCAGTGTGGGCAAGTTGGGCAATGTTGGTCGGTGTGGGCAAGTTGTGCCATGTTGGTTGGTGAGGGCAAGTTGGGCCATGTTGGTCAGTGTGGGCAAGTTGGGCAATGTTGGTCAGTGTGGGCAAGTTGGGCAATGTTGGTCGGTGAGGGCAAGTTGGGCCATGTTGGTTGGTGAGGGCAAGTTGGGCCATGTTGGTCAGTGTGGGCAAGTTGGGCCATGTTGGTCAGTGTGGGCAAGTTGGGCAATGTTGGTCGGTGTGGACAAGTTGTGCCATGTTGGTTGGTGAGGGTAAGTTGGGCCATGTTGGTCAGTGTGGGCAAGTTGGGCCATGTTGGTCAGTGTGGGCAAGTTGGGCAATGTTGGTCGGTGTGGGCAAGTTGGGCCATGTTGGTCGGTGTGGGCAAGTTGGGCAATGTTGGTCGGTGTGGGCAAGTTGGGCCATGTTGGTTGGTGTGGGCAAGTTGGGCCATGTTGGTCGGTGTGGGCAAGTTGGGCCATGTTGGTCGGTGTGGGCAAGTTGGCCCATGTTGGTCGGTGTGGGCAAGTTGGGCCAAATGGCGTGTTTCTGTGCCGTATGACTCTATAACAACTATTGGTCAACCTGATTTTCTTCTCGTGTAGTGAGGAACTGCAGTTCCATGTTTAAACCGAAGATAGATAGATAAAATGCTGGAGTAACTCAGCGGGTCGGGCAGCATCTTTGGAGAAAAGGAATGGGTGACGTTTTGGGTCTGAAGGGTCACCTATTCCTTTCCTCTAGAGATGCTGCCTGACCTGCTGAGTTACTCCAGCATTTTGTGTCTACTGGTTTTCTGCTTTCAGGTCTGGGCTGGGTGGGTGCAGGGTGGATGTTGTCTCTGTAGGTGGAAGGTCTTTAATCCCTGCTAATTGTTCAGTTCTAATACCAGTGACGGCTCCCTTCTACTGCCTGAAACTTGTCCCTTTGTCTAACCTGGCAATATAATTTTTGCCGTGAAACTGCTTCTGACAGCCTCACAGTTGTTAATCCGATCCTGAATGATATCACAAAGGGGCGGGAGATATCAGGGTCGCTCCAGACAATTGTTGTGATTACTGGCTGACTCATTCATCCGATTTGCTCCCCACCATTGTTCCATTTGATTCCTGCCTTGGGCCAATATGACTTGGGTAACTATGTTATCGGATAGCTCGTTATGGAGGCAGCAGATTGAGTTTGTTCTATTAAGGTGCAGGTGGTGCAGCGGTAGAGTCGCTGCCTAATGCCCCTGTCCCACTTGGGAAACCTGAACGGAAACCTCTGGAGACTTAGCGCCCCACCCAAGGTTTCCGTGCGGTCCCCGGAGGTTTTTGTCAGTCTCCCTAATGGTCGAAAGTGGTTTCCGCTTCTTCTATGTTCCGGCGATTATTTCAAAAAATTCAAAACCGGCCACGACTATAAATAGGTTGCCGTTTTAAAAATCGGTAATTTTTTTTAGTCGAAGCCGGTTGCGATGCTAGTTGAAGGTGGTTGCCGGAGGTTGCAGGTAGTGGAAGGTAAGACCTCCCTGGTGGAATAAAACTGGGTGAAAAAAAGGTCTTACCTTCCACTACCTGCAACCTCCGGCAACCACCTTCAACTAGCATTGCAACCGGCTTCAACTAAAAAAATTACCGATTTTTAAAACGGCAACCTATTTTTAGTCGCGGCCGGTTTTGAATTTTTTGAAATAATCGCTGGCACAAAGAAGAAGCGGAAACCACTTTCGACCATTCGGGAGACTGACAAAAACTTCCGGGGACCTCACGGAAACCTTGGGTGGGGCGCAAAGTCTCCAGAGGTTTCCGTTCAGGTTTCCTAAGTGGGACAGGGGCATTACAGCAACAGAGACCCGGGTTCCATCCTGACTACGGGTACTGTCTGTACGGAGTTTGTACGTTCTCCCTGTAACCTCCGTTAGTTTCCTCCGGGTGCTTAAGTTTCCTCCCACACTCCAAAGACGAACAGGTGTGTAGGCTTGGTATAAATGTAAATTGTCCCTAGTGTGTGTAGGGTAGTGTTCACCTGCAGGGATCGCTGGTCGGTGAAGGCTCGATGGGCCAAAGGGCCTGTTTCTGTGCTGTATAACTAAAATCGCCACCTATGCCACAGAATAAAGTTCTAGCTGGCCCTTGCCCTTCAGAGGGACGGCAATTTGGAATGCTGTGGGTTTTGACTGCTGCGAATGTTAAAATGGAAAGACAAATTTAAAAAGAAATTGAATATTTAAAAATAGGACAAGAGACAAGGGAACTGATCTAAATTGACGCTGCTTAGGTTGATAGGCCACCCACTATCACATTAACTAGGCCATTGTGTCATCACCAGCCAGCTTTTATTTTTGTTTTACTTTTGGAGATGCAGCATAGCAATAGGCCCTTCAGCCCACCAAGTCCACATCGACCAACGATCACCTCTACACGAGTTCATTCCTACACACACTATGGACAATTTTCAATTTTACCAAAGCCAATTAACCTACCGACCTGCACGTCCTTGGAGTGTGGGAGGAAACCGGAGCACCCGGAGAAAACCCACGCAGGTCACAGGGTGAACGTACAAACTCTGTACAGGCAGCGTCCGCAGTCGGGATCGAACCCCATTTTTCTTGTCTCTTGTCTGTCAACAGTTGGGTGAAGGGAAATGGCGCCACCTGCAGGCAGTGTGCAGAACATCAGGGAGCTATGTTCTACCCTTAAACCTGTTGTACTAGGAGGTTTAGTTTAGAGATACAGCGCGGAAACAGGCCCTTCGGCCCACCAGGTCCGTGCCGACCAGCGATCCCCGCATATTAACACAATCCTACACCCACTTGGGACAATTTACACATACACCAAGCCAATTAACCTACAAACCTGTATGTTTTTGGAGTGTGGGAGGAAACCGAAGATCTCGGAGAAAACCCACACAGGTCACGGGGAGAACGGACAAACTCCGTACAGACAACACCCGTAGTCAGGATCGAACCGGGGTCTCCGGCGCTGCTTTCGCTGTAAGGCAGCAGCTCTACCGCTGCGCCACCGTGCCTCATTCATTCAAGGATGTATCATATCCCCTCAACTCCATTCTCCTGCCTTCTCCCCATAACTGCTGTCACCTGTACTAATCAAGAACCCATCAATCTCCACTTTAAAAATACCAACTAACTTGGCCTCCCCAGCCTTCTGTGGCAAAGAAGTCCACAGATTCACCACCCTCTGAGTAAAGACATTCCTCCTCATCTCCTTCCGAGAGGAACATCCTTTAAATCTGAGGCCATGACCTCTGGTCCTAGACTCTCCCACTAGTGGAAACATCCACTCTATCCAAGCCTTTCACTATTTGGTAACTTTCAATGAGGCCCCCACCATCCTCCTGAACTCTGGCGAGGAGAGGCCCAGAGCCAACAAAGGCTAAATAAATTAAACAAAAAAAAAATTAAATAAACCTAACTGGCAACTATGCTTCCAATTGTTTCCAAGGCCCAACAGCTCGATGGCCACATCCTGCCAAGCAAGTACCGGAGCAGCGCGGAAGCAACCACTGACGAAACCACTCAACGAAGGCCTGACTTGCGCTAGAACCGCCAAGCCCAGTATCCCGACGGCAGGATCCAAACCAGAGAAGCGCTCCCCTGCCTCTAACAGGACGTCTAAAGGTGGTCCGTACATGATTTCCCCCAAATTGTACTGTTGTCTGCTGAGTGAGACATGTTTGCTGGAGTACAGAGCAGTTCCTAGATAAAATTGGCAGAAAAAGGGTTAAAGTATTATTGCGGCTGGGACTGGGGAACGGTCTCGACCCGAAACGTCACCTATTCAGGGGCGACCGCGCCTTTGCGGTTGCAGCCCCTAGACTGTGGAACAGCATCCCCTTTCCCATCAGAACTGCCCCCTCCATCGACTCCTTTAAGTCAAGACTAAAAACTTATCTATACTCCCAAGCCTTTCTTGACGTCCTCTAAGCGAGGGCTATATGTATATGTATATATATATGTAGTTTGTTTGTTTATATTATTCTTATAACAAATGTAAAGCACTTTGGCCAACGAGAGTTGTTTTTTAAATGTGCTATATAAATAAATGTGACTTGACTTGCTATTCCTTTTCTCCAGAGATGCTGCCTGACCCGCTGAGTTACTCCAGCGTTTTGTGTCTATTGCAGTGAGACTTATTGCATGTAGTTTGTGTGCAGGATAGTGTTGGTGTACAGGGTGATCACTGGTCGATGTGGACTCGGTGGGCCGAAGGGCCTGTCTCAGCTCTGAAGTCTATGACTCCATATGTTCGTATCTCACTGATGGGTCCCTTAATCAGGTAGTCTATCCAGTGAGCACCCTGCCTGCCCCTCCCTCAAGACCCTGAACTAGTCTACACCCCTTTGACAATAGACAATAGGTGCAGGAGTAGGCCATTCGGCCCTTCGAGCACATTCAATGTGATCATGGCTGATCATCCCCAATCAGTACCCCGTTCCTGCCTTCTCCCCATATCCCCTGACTCCGCTATTTTTAAGAGCCCTATCTAGCTCTCTCTTGAAAGCATCCAGAGAACCTGCCTCCACCGCCCTCTGAGGCAGAGAATTCCACAGAACTTTGACATTTGGACAAAGTTTGTCTGAATCCTTTCTTGACAAGGTGCATGAGTTTGAACTGCACCCACTATCCTCACATTGGCCCATGACACCTGGAATTAATGGCAAGTCTTTCGTTTAAAGAAAATATGTGAATGATGATTTTCGCTGACCTTGATCCAGGATGCACAGCAGTAGGTGGAGCAAACCTACACAGTGGTATCGAAACTGAGGGTAGAGTTCCAAGATGGAGTCTCTATCGAAGGTGGATACACAGTGCTGAAGTAACCCGTTGGGCTCAGGCAGCGTCTCTGGATAAAACGGATGGGTGATGTTTTGGGTCGGAACCCATCTTCTGACTGAGAGTGAAAGTGGGTGATCTGGAGGGAGGAAAAGGCCAGAGAATTCAATTCAATTCAACTTTAATGTCATTGCACAAATACTGAGTATGGGTACAATGAAATGCAGTTTTGCGTCAGT
This sequence comes from Malacoraja senta, assembly GCA_038087875.1. Taxonomy (NCBI): domain Eukaryota; kingdom Metazoa; phylum Chordata; class Chondrichthyes; order Rajiformes; family Rajidae; genus Malacoraja; species Malacoraja senta. The sequence continues at coordinate 3,540,561 of CM075992.1, forward strand.
CCGTAGTAGTAGTGCAATATAGAAATTAAAAAAAAAAAAAAAGAGGATACAGAATAATCAAAAATACAGAATAATTAACAATGGGACCAGAGAAAAGTAGGGCCCATAGCAGATGACCATAGCGTGGAGCCCATAATGGCCCAATGTATTTCTATCAACTCTCATATGAAACAGTGACTGCATGCAAACTCTGACTCTTGGTGTTGTGTGTGTGTGTGTGTGTTAATCGGTGATTGCAAGGCCAAAAGTAAAGTTCGAGGGCAAGCTATGTGGACCAGGCCCACGTTTCCTGAAGTCCATAGATATCGCCTCCTCGATCAAAGGATCCATTGACCTTCCATGTACGAGGACTTTAACTTTACTGCACCATTCTACTGTTGTGTGGTGGCTTTTTTAAATTGCTGTTTTTTTCCTTATTCTTCCCTCCCTCCCGAAAATATGTAATATGTGATTCTGTTCCATTCTGTTTGTAGTTTTTTTTGTTGTTGCTCAATTCACGAGCATTGCCACTTTTCATTTCACGGCACGTTTCTCGTACGTGTATGTGAGGAATAAACTTGACTTGACCATGTACGGTCTTGAGCAGCAAAGGGTCTGATGGGTGGTGTCTTCTGACTACTAAACCCAACTTGAAGCTGAATGGTGCTCGAGTAACTCAGCGGGTCAGGCAGCATCTTTTGGAGAACATGGATAGGTGATATTTCTGACTGAGGCCTCCTTCAAACTTGGGGGGAGGGGGGGGGGGGATAGAGAAGAAAGCCTAGATTAAGGAAGGGGCAGAATGGAGACTAGCAGGTTATGGATGAGGGGGGAGGATTTGATGGAAGGTTGGACAAACAGCTGAGATGAAAAGACAGAAGGTGTGAGGTCAGGATTGAAGCATAACATAGAAGCATAGAAAATAGGTGCAGGAGGAGGCCATTCGGCCCTTTGACCCATTCATTGTGATCATGGCTGCTCATCCCCAATCAATAACCCGTGCCTGCCTTCTCCCCATAATCCCTTGATTCCACCAGCCCCTAGAGCTCTATCTAACTCTCTCTTAAATCCATCCAGTGACTTGGCCTCCACTGCCCTCTGTGGCAGGGAATTCCACAAATTCACAACTCCCTGGGTGAAAAAGTTTTTTCTCACCTCAGTCTTAAATGGCCTCCCCTTTATTCTAAGACTGTGGCCCCTGGTTCTGGACTCGCCCAACATTGGGAACATTTTTCCTGCATCTAGCTTGTCCAGTCCTTTTTATAATTTTAGATGTTTCTATAAGATTCCCCCTCATCCTTCTAAACTCCAGTGAATACAAGCCTAGTCTTTTCAATCTTTCCTCATATGACAGTCCCGCCATCCCAGGGATCAATCTCGTGAACCTACGCTGCACTGCCTCAATCACAAGGGATGTCCTTCCTCAAATTAGGAGACCAAAACTGTACACAATACTCCAGATGTGGTCCTACCAGAGCCCTATACCACTGCGGAAGAACCTCGAAGAGTTGCAGAATGTGAAGCTGGAGGAGGGGGAGGTGAGGTAAAAGTGAGAGTCCAGGTGAGGCATGGGGGGAGGAAATAAAATGACCTGTTTTCACTTTAGTTTTAATGGATTGATTTTGGCGTCATGCCACCTGGGTTCATCACTACCATCATCATCATGGCTGACTTGCCGGTTCATGTTACTGTTGAATGTATTAATAAATCTGATTGACTTTGTCCTCCATCTCTCCAGACCTGGCTCTCGGCTCTTCCCAGCTAAAGAAGAATCCCAGTTTGGAAGCGGGTAAAGGCAGCAACATTGCCAGGACAAGCAAACTACAACTGCCGAAGCCTTCAGAATCTTTGTCTGAAACAACACATGGGGGTGCAAGTGTGAAGACCAAAATGCCTGTTAAACAAAGGCAGGGGATATTGCCTGATGCCTCTGTCTCCAAGAGCTTGGTGGGTATTGTTCTCCCTTCAATGAAGACCACCCAAGCCATCGAGAAGCAACCCTTGTCAAGTGGTAGATCGTCAAGCACCATAAAGTCTCTCTCTGAGAATAACTTTGGGAGATGTGGGTTCTTGGAGAGCCGCCTCAATGCTAAACCAAAGGCCAAGATGAAGGGGCCACCTCCCAGCTTGGTTGTTGCACCAGGCGTTGGAGATGTGGTTGAGGAGCCACGGGGCAGTCTGACCATCAGAAACGCCCCCTCTCCACGAGGAATGAAGGCAGCCCTTACCCTTGGCCCTGCCGGTGAAATGGCTCGTGCTGAGGGAAAGGTGGCGGGTGCTGAGGCTGAACCAAGTGTGCAGGTGCCGGCACTCGAAGGAGCAGAAGATATGGAATGTTTTAGATCTGTTGAATTGGCTGGCCAGTTAAACAAAGGAGAGATGAATTCTGACCCAAATCTTGAGCCAGAGCTGCGTTTAACCTACCGTGATAAAATGGACAATATTGGAGCTATGGTTGGGAGTGAACATAATGTTCCTGAAGGGGTCGATTCAGTTAATGAAAACCATTATGAAGTTCAACAGACTAACGCGGATGACAATGTGATTGATGTTGGTGGAGAAGTCAACTTGACCGATTTGGAAGAATGCCTCCTGCCGAGCCAATGGATTGTTGAGATGGACTCTGCTTTACCATGTTCTGAAGGGTCTCCATCCATTGTGGATCTTGGTCCTCTCGATCCTACTCCAGCAAGTCCACCAGAAAATCTACCTGTAATTGAGGGCAATGTAGTCCTTGTCCCAACTTTGGAGAACGTTACACTTGCTAGGGGGTCTCCTTTAGGAAGTGGCTTGGAAGATGCGAGCTCTCTGGAGTCCAACAGTAATGTATCTACTGGAGAGCAAGTTATGCTGAGTGTGAATGTGACTGTGTGTGAATACTCCAAGGCAGATATCGTGGTAACTCCTCCTGAAGACCTCCGTCCAGAGACGCTGTCGAGTTGCGATCAAGATGTTGCCTTCAAGCTTTGCGAGCTGCTGGTGGAATGTTTCAGAACAACTGCAGAGTCGCAACGTCCTGTTGAAAGTGAAGACTTGCCCTCTGGAGGGAAGCTTGGTATTTTGCTTGGAGATCCGTGCGAAGACCACGGTGCGTCCCAGGCTAGCACGCTGAGCGGCCCGGACGCGGCCGGGAAGAGCAGCAGCGTCACCAGCACTCCAGAGGAGCTGAAGGATTACAACAGCAGTTCTGGAGTCGAGTCCAAGTCGGAGAAATTGGAATCTGCAGATGTTGGCTCTCCTCCACGAGAGCTCTGCGAACCTGATCTTGTGGAGCAGGATTTGGGGATTCACTTGGAAAGGGGTGATTATGAGCCGGAGACACTACCAGCTGATGATCTGCTGGAAGGTTCTTCAACTGAACCCATGGTCTCTTCAGATGATGAAGATCATTTGGAGGGTGATCTTGAAACCCTGGCTGAGATAACGAACCAGCGTGGACTCGAAGGGATAGACAACCCCGTATTTGAGGACAAAGCTGCGACTGAATTGAAAACTGAAAGTCTCTCCCTTCCGTTTAATTCCCCCCAATTCAATCCCTCTAGTCTCCAGGCTGTGGATGAAATAGAAGAGCTTGCGACTGCCGAGAGTCCCGCCTCTCCAGGATTGGGGCAACTTGGCTCCCATGCCCTCCAAAGCTGCCTGCTCTCGACAATGGAGCCGCAGGCAGGTCTTCCCCTGGACAACCAGGTCTCGAGCCTCCCCCCGTCGATCGACGGCCAGTCCCGTGGGTCTCCCATTCAGGGTGGCTGCCCGATTGAAGCTGAGCCTTTGACCGGAGTCATCCCCGACGTGACTTTAAATCTGCAGCGTGCATTTGACCTGGTGGAAGACGTTCCCAGTGAGTTGGCAGATGAACCACTGCCCGCGGATGCAGAGGTACCAGGAGCAAACCATCCCATGAACTGCCTTGACGGGGAGTTGGCTAAATTACAAGAGATGGCTGGTGGTACGGATGATGCAAATGGAGGTTGCATGCAACAGCTATGCTACCCTCTGTATGAAAAGAATGATAACATATTGGCAGGTAATGTATGAAATGCTACTTTTGAAAAATAAAAATATGCTTTCCCCCCCCAGGGTGGCATTTCTGTAAATGTAATAGATACCAATGTAATATATACACCTTTTGTCCTGGACTCTGATGCCCAAATACACTGATCATATTGCCTGAACCTAATTTTAATTTGAATTCTATGGATGTTCTTGCTCATCACTGCTAACATCTTGGTGACAAACCTGCAGGGCATTAGAAATTGTGTAAATCATTTCTTTTGTTCATTTAATATTGATTAATAAAGTGTTATACTATGATGGAACTGGCCATTTTGTACAGGCTATGTGTGCACTGGGTGGGGGTGGGGAGTGGTATGTGAGGGAGTGTGGTGCTGGGTGGAGCATCTTTGATCTCTAAACCAAGCCCAGGTCGATCCTCCATGCAACCTGATGTGATGTACATTTTAAAATGAGTAATACTAGCTAGAGATCTCTCCCTTGACTCTCATTTAGTTTATCGATACGAGGTACAGTGAAAAGCTTTTGCTGCGGGCTAACCAGTCAGTGGAAAGACAACACATGATTACAATCCAGCCATTCACAGTGTACAGATACATTCTAAAGGGAATAACGTTTAGTGCAAGGTAAAATCCGATCAAAGATAGGCTGACGGTTTCCAATGAGGTAGATATTAGCTCAGGGTTATTCTCCAGTTGGTAGACAAAAGTGCTGGAGAAACTCAGCGGGTGCAGCAGCATCTATGGAGCGAAGGAAATAGGCAACGTTTCGGGCCGAAACCCTTCTTCAGACTATTTCCTTCGCTCCATAGATGCTGCCTCACCCGCTGAGTTTCTCCAGCATTTTTGTCTGCCTTCGATTTTCCAGCATCTGCAGTTCCTTCCTGATACATGGGAGGAGTGTTGTATTCTTAAATGCATCTACATCCAATTGCAAACCCGTTATTCTCCAGTTGTTGGTAAGATGATTCCGTTGCCTGATAACAGCTGGTTCCTATGTTATCAGCGGACATTGAGTTAACAATCGAACCATTGTACTTTCACCTGCGAGTAAGGAAAGGGTCTTCTCCAGGTGCAGCCATATCATTCTCAGCATAGTTGTCTTATCTACTTGGTAGTGCTTTTCCAATCCCAGATAGAAGGCCAAATCTATTCATTGCATGCAGTGAACTGACCTAACGTAGCTGGTCATTGGAACACATGCAGGAATGTTAACTTAGCACCTTAAAATATATATTTTTTAAATGCTGTTTTAAATGAGCTTGGTGACTGGGACCATTTGATGCTTTTTGGGAAATGACGATTTGAACTTGGGTGGGCAGTGAGAATGAGAAGGAAGTAACTGCAGATGCTGGTTTACACCAAAGATGAACACACAATGCTGGAGTAACTCAGCGGGACAGGCAGCATCTCTGGAGAGAAGGAGTGGGCAACGTTTCGGGTCAAGACCCCTCCTTCAGACTGAAGAAGGGTCTCGACCCGAAACGTCACCCGTTCCTTCTCTGCAGAAATGCTGCCTGTCCTGCTGAGTTACTCCAGTATTCTGTGTCTATCTTCAGTTTAGAATGAGGGTAGGTGTTGCAAAGATGAGTTCAATGCTAGGTTAGCTAGAGCTTTGTAGATACATAGATACATAGATACATAGATACATAGAAATTAGGTGCAGGAGTAGGCCATTCGGCCCTTCGAGCCTGCAATACGATCAATACGATCATGGCTGATCATCCAACTCAGTATCCCGTACCTGCCTTCTCTCCATACCCCCTGATCCCTTTAGCCACAAGGGCCACATCTAATTCCCTCTTAAATATAGCCAATGAACTGGCCTCAACTACCCTCTGTGGCAGAGAGTTCCAGAGATTCACCACTCTCTGTGTGAAAAAGTTTTTCCTCATCTCGGTCTTAAAGGATTTTCCCCTTATCCTTAAGCTGTGACCCCTTGTCCTGGACTTCCCCAACATCGGGAACAATCTTCCTGCATCTAGCCTGTCCAACCCCATAAGAATCTTGTACGTTTCTATAAGATCCCCTCTCAATCTCCTAAATTCTACCGATGTTTGAGGACCACCCATTGCCTAGCTTTGAGTCCTTCTGTCAGAATTAAAATGCTAGTTTGATACATGGGAGGAGTGTTGTATCCTTAAATGCATCAACATCCAATTGGTCTGGTATGGTCTCAATGAAAATGTTCTATTCTGTCCTACTTGTCCAAGCTCTTCCCCCCCATCTCCCCCACCCCTGTACAATTCTCTGTTCAGCTCCATGTGCAATTTCTTTGTGAACTTGGGAGAATGTAGCAAAGTTAATATCTTGCATGTAACCCTTGATTTCAACTCCTCTCAAAGAGGGGGGAGGCAGGGAACAAGATGTTCTGTAGCTATCAGTGTGGTCTTGGAAAACAAGTTTCTTTGGGCGAGAAGGCTCCTTTGGGTTGCCGGAGATCATGGAATGTGATGGCTGGTTTTGCGGTTGCTTTGCAATCTTGCGGCATCTTCCAATCTAAACATGGCAGCTTAACACATTGTGTGGGGAGGAACTGCAGATGTTGGTTTAAACCGAAGATAGACACAAAGCTCGAATAACTCAGCGGGACGGGCAGCATCTCTGGAGAGAAGGAATGGGTGACGTTTAGGGTCGGGACCCTTCTTCAGAACATCCTTTACATGTTCAAAAACCCTCCGCTGGAAGAATCACTGGGTGATGCGTGTAGCAAGATGAATCGGTCTGATGAAGGGTCTCGATCCGAAAAGTCACCCATTCCTCCTCTCCAGAGATGCTACCTGACCCGCTGAGTTACTCTAGTTTTTTGTGTCTATCTTCAGATTAAACCAGCATCTGCAGTTCCTTCCTACACATAGTTGGTTTAAGTCGAAGATAGACACAAAAAGCTGGAGTAACTCAGCGGGACAGGCAGCATCTCTGGAGAGAAGGAATGGGTGACGTTTCGGGTCGAGACCCTTCGTCAGACTGGTTAGGGATAAGGGAAATGAGAGATATAGACGATGATGTGGTGAGATAAAGAACAATCAATAAAAGATATGTAAAAATAATGATGATAAAGGAAACAGGCCATTGTTAGCTGTTTGTTGGGTGAGAACGAGAAGCTGGTGCGACTTGGGTGGGGGAGGGATAGAGAGAGAGGGAATGCCGGGGCTTCCTGAAGTGAGAGAAATCAATATTCATGCCACTGGGCTGTAAGCTGCCCAAGCGAAATATGAGATGCTGTTCCTCCACTTTGCATTTAACCTCACTCTGACAATGGAGGAGACCGAGGACAGAAAGGTCTGTGTGGGTAGACACAAAGCTGGAGTAACTCAGCGGGACAGGCAGCATCTCTGGAGAGAAGGAATGGGTGACATTAAGGTCAGTGTGGGAATGGGCAGGAGAATTAAAGTGTTTGGCAACTGGGAGATCGGGTAGGTCCAGGCGGACTGAACGAAGGTGTTCAGCGTAACGATCGCCCAGTCTGCGTTTGGTCTCGCCGATGTATAAGAGTCCATATCTTGAACAACGGATACAGTAGATGAGGTTGGCGGAGGTGCAAGTGAACCTCTGCCTAACCTGAGACAAGTTGCTGTGTTTCCTAATATTCCTGTTGAGCAGCCCGACACAGCTGAGGAACTGCTAATGTGTTGCAGTAGTCGAGTATAAAGTGCACTAGAGTGCAAACTGTCATAGAAGTGGTGGCAAATGTAATACATTTGTATGCCTCCAATGGCTATTGTACTGAGTGTGCTGGCCTTATATGTTTGGCCTTCCACCTGCACTCGCTCTGCCCGTCTAACACGTGTCTCGTCACTTTGTGCTGCCGCATCGATCAACAACCGTTGCCATTTCTTGCAAGTTTGTGTTCTTGCTTTGTCTGGAGCCGTGGCCCTCGCATTCATTAAACAGAAAACGCTGCTCTTGATTGGAAACTGGGAAACTATAACGACCCTGGGGAAAATTGTACGTTAATCCAAACTTCGGCCATCAAGCCCAGACGATGCTGTTCTGTTTTGAATTGTAACTTTTCCCCTTTATTGACGGTGCCTGCCGTTTTGCAACTTCATCCTATACTAAAAGGAAGTGTATGCCAAATTGAGAGGACCGTTTGAAAGTTGTGTTGCCTGCAAGATGCTTGTGACGTGCATACAAGCTAGGACCATGAAACCTATTTTAAATTTTTTTTTTTTTAAATGTAGCGATTTGTCACTGAAATCACTTTCCCTTCTGGTTCAGTTCTAATACGTGTTTGTTCATAGATGAATGTTGTGCAAGAAATGTATCATCTAGTTTGTACAATGTCTTCTTGATCCTGTTTGCATCTGCTCTGCAAACGTCAAAACTCTAGTTGTAGATTGCATGCAAGAAGGATTTTTGCTGCTATTTTTTTTTTTCTCTCTCTTCCAAAATCTTCAAGTGCTGTCACTTGTTGCAGGCATCATGAACGAGGGCGATAAAATGGTGCAGACTCACTGTGTACCTTGGATAACACCACTGCTCCCACCTATCCTCTCCACAATCTATGAAGCAACAGACTGTGAGGAGAGCAGACTCGAAGAGGACTATGAGAGCAAAGATCTTCAGACGCTGGGTCTGCCCTGCCTCGAGCTCATTGAAGATCCCAGCGACAGAGTCTTGTCCTTGCAGATTGAGCCGGTGGAAGTTGTGCAGCAGCTGATAAACCACACGCTACTTCTGTCCGGAGACGGAGTGATGCTACAAAGCAAGGTAATGGTTGACAAAGCCGAGCTGAGCAAATGGACCGATCTTATATCGCCGTTAGATGACTCCACGGCCAGTATCACGTCCGTAACCAGCTTCTCTCCTGAAGACCTCTCCTCTTCACAAGGGGAATGGACGGTGGTAGAACTGGAGACTCATCATTAGCCAAATGGCATTGCCTGCCTTTTGCATTCTGGCCAGAAATATCATCTAAATTGGATGGCCTGGTGTGATATTTGGAAGGGTTCAAGTCAGACCAATACCTGATGATCATCTTCCTATGATCTTGCTATTGATGTCACTGGTCTGAGCTATGGGACGGACGTTCTCCAATATGGTAACTTCCAGGACGAACGTAAAAGGGATTAAATAAAAACAACTAAATTATTCTCATGGGAATGGACCTAAATGCAGCTGCCTATACTTTTAACTTGGATCGGCTTGTAATGCATTGAAGTAGCTTAATGAACAATATGCAATTCTTTAACTGGAATCTAAATCTTGAAACCCTTCATGATAGTTACAAGAGCTTAGAATAGTCTACACTGGATGTGTTTAAAATTGGTCTTTTGTCTACATTTTTCAGCAAGAGTGAAGGGCCTGTCCCACTTACGAGACTTTTCTGCAAACTGTCTGCGACCTTCAAGCTCGGGGGGCACTCGCCTGAAAAACCGCGAGCTGGATCGACCTTCAGCGCCACACACGCGCACACACACACACGCACACACACTGCAAAGGCGGGGGCCAGGGAAAGCGGGGGAGCGCTGTCTGAAATTCACACTGTGCAAAGCCAAGGTGATCCCCGCGATGAACAGGAAGGTTAAAGACGGCTAGCACAGTGTACGGTAAGTCCTTTAAAAGAGCGAGGTGGGGGGGGGAGAGAAGGGGAGGGGGGGGAAAGGGGCCAGACAACTTTTAATAAGCCAGAGATACACAGCTGTGAAGTTTAGCGGGCATTTAACATAACCGGTCGGTTTTTCCTTGGTTCTGAAAACTCGTGCTTAAGTTGTTTTTTTTTCCCCAATGAGCCAATGCCCGGTCAGCGAAGGAGATTTCCTACGGCTACCTCGACTACGTACAACGACATGGCGACCCCACTACCACTGCGCTACGAGTTCAAAAGTATCGATTTTCTCCATGCCGACCAATTTTTGCTCGCAGAAAATGCTCAACATGTCGTAGGTGGTCTCTGGTGAAGTCTCCTTCATGGTCGAGAGGAGTTCCCGCATAGCGGCCTCTGACTGAGGCCGCGAGTAGTAACCGCTATGCGGGAACTCCTCTCGACCATCACCAGAGACCACCTACGACCATGTGTCGACCATGCTGTGAGCTTGTGGCAAGCGCAGACTCTCATAAACTCGCCAATAAGGTCACCATAGTGGGACAGGCCCATAACTGTATTTGCTCAGGGTGGTGCCATTTGAAGTCTGAAATTTTGGATGGGAGCAGATGACTCGAATAGATTTTTTTTTAAAATTAATTGCGTAACCTGTGAATCTGCTCTCTCTGACTGCACTGTTTTTTGAAGTTTAAGTTGACTTTCCCTTCAGTAGTACTATTTGTCAAACTTTTTGTATTAAATGCTGCTTTCTATTTCAGTGGCTCTGTTATGGATGCTGGACTGGAGTGGAATTTGAGTTTTCTTTCTAAGTTTGAGTGGAGCTGCATTTATCCTTTGGCTGCGAGGTCTCTTGCCTAAAGTGGTGCTTTATTTAGATTCAATGTCTTGAAGCCATGACGTACCTGCCTTTTGTGGCCAGTTCGGTTTGCGTTCGCCAAATGAGGTCTCTTTGGACGTCTCCAAAGAAACAACCTAGCTGGTAATGTTGGGGGGGGGGGGGGTTCCCCAGAAGGTGAACACGAGAAACAAGTGGCCTTTTTGTATCGAGTTAAATGTGCAGGGAAAAATGAAAGTTTAAAATGCAGTAATGCATGCAAATACAAAGCCTTTATTCTGAGACGACTCAAATTGTCACAACGTTAGTTTGAAGCTGTAGAGATACTGTGTGGCATGTTATGTCAACCAACACAATGCAGTTGTTTGAATCTGAATATAAATGGACAATGCCGGCTTTCCTGTTGACAGCCTTCCTGTGATTTTGCCTGAATTTTCTTTTTCTTTCCCCTGGCTTTCTACATGCAAGCTAAAATTTTGGCTTTCAACATGCAGATTACAATGTGTTTGTCCAATCTGAAGCTGGTTCTGTTGAGATGAGTGGTGATGATGATAATATCTGATTTGTCAGTCAGAAGGAGTTATGTCCATCACTTGTCCAACCAGAGTTAACTTACATGGAGTTTTACATGGGGTCAGTATATGCTGCCACATAGCTGAGGATACACTTGCTAATCGTGGGTTATTGCTGTCATCTATGCTGCATGAAGCTGACGTCTAATGTGTGAACACAAATTGGTTTTATTTGTTAATTTCCAGCATGTTTTTAATGACTTGTAGAATTCTGAAACCAAACTGCATCCCGAAGTATTCCCAAAAAGCTTTGGATATTACTGTGCTGTATTCCCCCTTTTTTGGGGGGGAGTCGGGAGGACTGTGTCTATGCACTACCTCCCTACCTGTCTACAACTTGGAGATTGCTGTTTACATTAAAGTTATAACTGGTTTAATTCCGTTTGTAGTTGTTCATTTGTACAAGGAGTGTTGCCAATTTCAAACTCTCTAAATAGCCTTGACCTTAATTGTCCTGCATTAGCAAATGTTGAACACGATATTCCCAAACTAATATCTATCTGGCTTGAATGTTGCTGGTTAATTAACCATCCTTTTGATATGATTGAACTAATTATGCCTTGGCTGATCTTAGTACTTAACCTTCTGTGTATAGCAGTGAGATTCATAAGACATTGGAGCAGAATTAGGCCATTCAGCCCATCTCAATCGTGGCTTTTTTCCCTCTCTCTCAATCCCATTTTCCTGCCTTCTCCCTGTAATCTTTGACACCCTTCCCAATGGAGAAGCTATCAATCCCCTCCAAAAAATTAACGTTAAACAATCCACTGGCCCACTCCTAAACCTCTCTGTTTCATACAGAAGCAGTGTTGGACAACAATATTGCCTCCATTTCTTATTTGGAGGAAAGGTCCAACTGGAGACATGTGCAAATGTATCCAAGTCTATCTAGCCTTGTAGAAGCAGAAGGCCTTGCTGTAGAGGGGAACATTTTGCCAAATGGGGAGGTGTGCAAGTAACATTTTGTTTTCTCTCTTAAGCAAGTGAAGTTGCAAGATTAATGAGCAAGACTGTGACTGGGGTTTATTACGAGTACCTGGAATAGTTACATCGGCATCTAAGCCATTGTGCAAATTTCTAAAGGGTGTAAATGTGAATCTTGACTGTGCACAGAAGATTGCCGAGTAAAACCATGCATGATAGTACAACTGCACATCTTGGGCAGCTTACAGCCCAACGGTATGAACATTGAATCCTCCAATTTTAAGTAGCCACCAGCAACACCTTATCTTCCCTGCCTCCCACCCTCTCAGACAGCACCCATAGTCGAGATTGAACCCGGGTCTTTGCCGCTGCAGGGCATCAACTCTACTATGGAGCGAAGGAAATAGGCAACGTTTCAGGCCGAAACGTTGCCTATTTCCTTCGCTCCATAGATGCTGCTGCACCCGCTGAGTTTCTCCAGCATTTTTGTCTACCTTAGATTTTCCAGCATCTGCAGTTCCTTCTTTAACATCAACTCTACTGTTGTTGTGCTGCTGTGCCACCCTCTGTCCTTTAGTCTGTGAATAAAACTCCTTTGAGGAAATGAGTTGCATGCTGGCTCCTCTATCTTAAGCTAACTTTGGCTAGGTGCTTTGGTAGGGCCTCCTGTCCATCTCTCTTTTTCACACAGAGAGTTGTGAGTCTGTGGAATTCTCTGCCTCAGAGGGCGGTGGAGGCAGGTTCTCTGGATACTTTCAAGAGAGAGCTAGATAGGGCTCTTAAAGATAGTGGGGTCAGGGGATATGGGGAGAAGGCAGGAACGGGGTACAGATTGGGGATGATCAGCCATGATCACATTGAATGGCGGTGCTGGCACGAAGGGCCGAATGGCCTACTCCTGCACCTATTGTCTATTGGCACACAAGTATCCCTTTCATCTTCCGAAATAGAATATCTGAAAATTGGTCTTGCCACATGCCTTCCATTGTGCGTGCCTCTCCACACTAGCCATTATCAACTCTTTATTTATTTTTTTGTCCTAAAATTGTTTTGGTCAAAGTGTTAAAACAGGTCACCATCTTGCCCCAATCTTGGAGAATGCTACATATGAACTGTGAAGTGGCTGCTGAGGACTGGGGGAAGATGGAGAAAGGACCTCCAGGTGGGTATGAAGCACCAGGATAGCATGTGGTTCAAGACCCTGGAGGCCAGGCGCCAACGGCAACAGCAACACACTCCCCAATCCAACGTCCAGAGACCACATCACCTGTGGGAGGGTCGGCCCGCCAAGGATCGGCCTAGTCAACCACAGCAGGAGATGCAACCACAGATGAAACACAACGTCAACGCCGCAACATCATCTCAAATCTCAACGTATCTCAAATCTCACTGTACCAATTGTTGCATGTGACAATAAACATAACTTGAACTTGAATCCTCCCTCACAGATGTGCAGGAAGGAACTGCAGATGCTGGTTCAAATCAAAGATAGACACAAAATGCCCGAGTAACTCAGCGGGACAGGCAGCATCTCTGGAGAGAAGGAATGGGTGACGTTTTGGGTCAAGAAGGGTCTCGACCCGAAACGTCACCCATTCCTTCTCTCTAGAGATGCTGCTTGTCCCGCTGAGTTTTACTCCAGCATTTTGTGTCCAAATTCCTTGCAGACAGCCGGATGCCAACAACGACGTTACACTTGAACAATCAAAGCAAGGTCTCCAAGTATTCCAAATCCATGTTGGTTGGTGTCTTCAGGAAGAATGTCCCTAATCATGAATTCTACCCTCCAACAGTGATCCTCTGTACACCATGTACAAGTTTTAATCTGCAATGCCTGTTGAAATTGTGATTTAACAATGTAAACCGTTACTTCAATCAAAATCATTTAATACTTGTTTATAGGGACTGGCACTGTCATTTGATAGTCTGAATTGTAAGTGTTCTGCATATTTTACCCCCCCCCCATCTTTGCTCACACACTTGAGGTTGACCAGCATCCATTCCAGGGAGAGTTGAGCATTGGCCAGAGCTGCCCCCAAGGCCAAGTCAACTTGTAAAAGCATCTGTGCTGAGCCCATCTGAAACAACTTGGCAGGTAGTGGCGGACTCCAGGTGACCCAGGACCTGCAGGTAAGGGAATGCTTTTGGTTTTGAGGAGGAGCAGTTCCCAGGGACGCTGGCATCCCGCCGACTCATCAGGATGTCCACCAGGAGGTCTGTGGCAGCGATCTGTGTTGGTTCTTCAAACCCAATGGTGACCAGGAGCTCGTAGTCTCCACGGGGTTGTTTGTAGAGAAACCTGGAACCAGAGGAACGCGTCAATCGCACGGACATTTATTTCCAGAACCTCTCCAGTCACACCTTTGGCTTATTGTCACGTGTATCGAGGTACAGCGAAACGCTTTTGTTGCGTGCTATCCAGTCAGCGGAAAGACTATACGTGATCCAGAACAAGGGGTCACAGTTTAAGGATAAGGGGAAGTCTTTTAGGACCGAGATGAGAAAATCATTTTTTACACAGAGAGTGGTGAATCTGTGGAATTCTCTGCCACAGAAGGTAGTTGAGGCCAGTTCATTGGCTATATTTAAGAGGGAGTTAGATGTGGCCCTTGTGGCTAAAGGGATCAGGGGGTATGGAGAGAAGGCAGGTACGGGATACTGAGTTGGATGATCAGCCATGATCATATTGAATGGTGGTGCAGGCTCGAAGGGCCGAATGGCCTACTCCTGCACCTATTTTCTATGTTTCTATGATTACAATACAGCATGTAGATACATGATGAGGGAATACCATAGTTCTTTCGCTGAACATTTTTGGAAAGCTATTCATTACCAATGAAGGTGCAAGAACCGACCATCCAGCTGGTTGGGGGAGTCCCGAACCAAGGGCCACAGTTTAAGAATAAGGGGTAAGACATTTAGAACGGAGACGAGGAAACACTTTTTCTCACAGAGAGTTGTGAGTCTGTGGAATTCTCTGCCTCAGAGGGCGGTGGAGGCCGGTTCTCTCGATGCTTTCAAGAGAGAGCTAGATAGGGCTCTTAAAGATAGCGGAGTCAGGGGTTATGGGGAGAAGGCAGGAACGGGGTACTGATTGGGGATGATCACATTGAATGGCGGTGCTGGTTTGAAGGGCCGAATGGCCTACTCCTGCACCTATTGTCTATTGATCATGCCTAGTTTTTGTAAACTGGCCATTTTATTTACTTTCCTTCCCCCCACCCCCCCCCCCTCCACAAAGGAGCGAGATGATCTGATCCCCAGTTGAGATGTAGGAACCTTTGATGGATACAAAGTGCTGGAGTAACTCAGCAGGTCAGGCAGCATCTCTGGGGGGGGGGGGGGGAAGGGAAGAAGGGATGGGTGGCGTTTTGGGTAGGGACCCTACAACAAGTAGTAACTAATGTCCTGAGTTAACGCTTTGGCCAAAGAACTTGCCTGACTGAAGAACTCTTGGTGTTTTGGTGAAGTGTTGTGCAAGATTTTTGTGTGCTCCTCACTCTGGAGTGGGAATTGGACTCCGATTACTTGTCCTGATCTTTATAAGCCAGGCCATGGCTGCTCCTGCTTGCCTGATTTCAGTCTACCTGGAGAAGTAGGAGCAAGCAGGGCTGGACATTTAGGCTGCCACCCCTCCAACTCGAGGGGTCGGGACCCTTCTTCAAACTGAATGTAGGGGGGGGGGAGAGGAGCTGGAGGCAAGAAAAGGCCAGAACAAAGCAGGGCCGGCAACTGATGACCACAGAAAGGGTGGAGCCCACAATGGCCCATTGTTGGCTGGGGAAGAGGTGACAACGAAGGGAGACCAGGATGCAAACAGTGGAACTCATAGGGCGTACAAGGATGCGGACAGAGGCAATGTCATGCTAGCCCCACTGTTCACATGTTATCACCTCTGCCCCAGCCAACAATGGGCCATTATGGGCTCCACCCTTACTTGGCCATCTGTTGCCGGCCCTGCGTTGTCTGGGTCTTTCCTTTCCTCTACTTTCAGTCTGAAGAAAGGTCCTGACCTGAAACGTCACCCATCCTTTTTTTTTTTCTCCGGAGATGCTGCCTGACCCGCTAAGAAGGGTGTCGGCCCGAAACGTTGCCTATTTCCTTCGCTCCATAGATGCTGCTGCACCCGCTGAGTTTCTCCAGCACTTTTGTCTACCTTACTCCAGCACTCCGTGTCTACGTTCAATGGAGATGTGGGGTAAGGGAAGATAGTTGTGAGAGGACAATTAGTAAATATGACACTAGGGTGGAATGGAAGGGGAGTTGTGAACATTAGTAGTGACCAGAGTAATGTTATTGCTCTGTTTAATTGATGCTGGTCAAATGCCACCTTTTTAACTGCTGCATTTCATGTGGAGAAGGTCATTATAGAGCACTTGATTATTGTTCAACACGACTTGTTGATGTGTATGGGATAGCAGCACATTTGGAAAGTGGTGAAATCATTGGACAAAGTCAGCATGGATTTACGAAAGGTAAATCATGTCTGACGAATCTTATAGAATTTTTCGAGGATGTAACTAGCAGCGTGGATAGGGGAGAACCAGTGGATGTGTTGTATCTGGACTTTCAGAAGGCTTTCGACAAGGTACCACATAAGAGATTAGTATACAAACTTAAAGCACACGGTATTGGGGGTTCAGTATTGATGTGGATAGAGAACTGGCTGGCAAACAGGAAGCAAAGAGTAGGAGTAAACGGGTCCTTTTCACAATGGCAGGCAGTGACTAGTGGGGTACCGCAAGGCTCAGTGCTGGGACCCCAGCTATTTACAATTTCTATTAATGAACTGGATGAGGGAATTGAAGGCAACATCTCCAAGTTTGCGGATGACACTAAGCTGGGGGGCAGTGTTAGCTGAAAGGAGGATGCTAGGAGACTGCAAGGTGACTTGGATAGGCTGGGTGAGTGGGCAAATGTTTGGCAGATGCAGTATAATGTGGATCAATGTGAGGTTATCCACTTTGGTGGCAAAAACAGGAAAGCAGACTATTATCTAAATGGTGGCCGATTAGGAAAAGGGGAGATGCAACGAGACCTGGGTGTCATGGTACACCAGTCATTGAAAGTAGGCATGCAGGTGCAGCAGGCAGTGAAGAAAGCGAATGGTATGTTAGCTTTCATAGCAAAAGGATTTGAGTATAGGAGCAGGGAGGTTCTACTGCAGTTGTACAGGGTCTTGGTGAGACCACACCTGGAGTATTGCGTACAGTTTTGGTCTCCAAATCTGAGGAAGGACATTATAGCCATAGAGGGCGTGCAGAGAAGGTTCACCAGACTGATTCCTGGGATGTCGGGACTTTCATATGAAGAAAGACTGGATAGACTCGGCTTGTACTCGCTAGAATTTAGAAGATTGAGGGGGGATCTTATAGAAACTTACAAGATTCTTAAGGGGTTGGACAGGCTAGATGCAGGAAGATTGTTCCCGATGTTGGAGAAGTCCAGAACGCGGGGTCACAGTTTAAGGATAAAGGGGAAATCTTTTAGGACCGAGATGAGAAAATCATTTTTCACACAGAGAGTGGTGAAGCTGTGGAATTCTCTGCCACAGAAGGTAGTTGAGGCCAGTTCATTGGCTATAGCTATATTTAAGAGGGAGTTAGATGTGGCCCTTGTGGCTAAAGGGATCAGGGGGTATGGAGAGAAGGCAGGTACAGGATACTGAGTTGGATGATCAGCCATGATCATATTGAATGGCGGTGCAGGCTCGAAGGGCCGAATGGCCTACTCCTGCACCTATTGTCTATGTTTCTATGTATGTGACTCCAGCTCCACATTGCAGGCCTACTTGTGCCAGACCAACTTGGAGGGGCATCTTTTTAAAGGATTAATGAATCAATAAATGTTGTGGGTTTGTTAATAGCAACACTTTTATAATATTGAAGTTAATGTCACCAGCTGCACCAAAGGTCCACTTATTGTCACGAATACCAATTAAGGTACAGGGAAACTGGAATTGCCTTCAATGCCTTAGAGAAACTTATAAAAAGGACTGGACAAGCTAGATGCAGGAAAAAATGTTCCCAATGTTGGGCGAGTCCAGAACCAGGGGCCACAGTCTTAGAATGAAGGGGAGGTCATTTAAGACTAAGGTGAGAAAAAACTTTTTCACCCAGAGAGTTGTGAATTTGTGGAATTCCCTGCCACAGAGGGCTTCTTCTTTTGTGTGGCGTGCACAGCCTAAAGTTGTGGGACAACTTGTTCTATTTGATCTTCTGTTTGTGCACGTCGAGTTGATTGCATTAGTCGAAACAGGGCGGACCATGTGAAGGTTGCAATCTTCCACCCCTCACAGAGGGCTGCGGAGGCCAAGTCACTGGATAGATTTAAGAGAGAGTTAGATAGAGCTCTAGAGGCTAGTGGAGTCAAGGGATATGGGGAGAAGGCAGGCACGGGTTATTGATTGGGGATGATCACAATGAATGGCGGTGCTGGCTCGAAGGGCTGAATGGCCTCCTCCTGCACCTATTTTCTATGTAAACCAGCATCTGCAGTTCCTTCCTACATGTTACTTAAATATATTTTCCATCTTTTTTTTCAATGCACAATAAGAATAGTTACCAGCAAAGGAGGTCTGGTTCCTCTGGGGCTGGTTCTACCTGAACCCAGCGACCGATGGACCACAGTCTCCGGCTCTTGCCTGTAGTCGATGTTCCCGCTTTGGGTCCCTGTTGCTGGTTGGTCATCACTTGACTTGCCTCCTTGTAACATAGGAAATAACTGCAGCGGATGACAATGGGTCAGTGGTGATGGACTGGCAACTCTATCAGACACGAGCGGTCAAAACCAAAGATCCTATAGCGGAGCAAGATAGACCTCTCCTTCTAAATGCAATGGGCTGACGTGTAGTACGCAGCGGAGCGGAACGTGGGCCTTTTTTTCATCCATTTCCGTAATCCGACCCGACCCGACCCGACTCGCAGTGTAATCAACGTTGCGGGGGAACAGTTTGTGTTAATAAATTAAAATTCTGAAAATGAGGAGAAGATTTTTCCCAAATAACTTTTATTTTTACGAGGATGTTTCCGTAACCGGCTTCCGTCTCCGCACTAGTATCTTTGGGATCTTTGGTGCGGAGACGGAAGCCGGTTACGGAAATGGGGCCGAAAATTGCCCATGAATCTGCCCATGACCGTACTACGTCTTTTTCGTCGAGTGGACTATCTTGCTCGCTATAAGATCTTTGGTCAAAACTCCACTGCCACCCCTGCACCAGAGACTGTCGGATGCTCTACACTAGGAGACATGATCAATCAATCAATCAAATCAAATCAAAAACTTTATTTGCCATTTGTGCTTACACACATAGGAATTCTTGTGCAGTTGTTCAGAGAGTCAAGTCAAGTCAAGTTAAAAAGACACACAGAAAAACACATAATCTATAAACTATAAACACATATACTATGATATGTTATGAGGTGGGTCAGGACATCAGTTCATTTTGTTTTGGCCAAGATTGCCATGAATTCATGGTGGTAGCAACATCTTTTGGCTTCTTTCCTCCATTGAAACTTGAGCTACAATCTCATCTGCCATGTTTTTTTAATGTTTATCCTGCTGTCATTTTGGTGGCGGAGGGGGGGGGGGGGGAAGAAAGGGGAGAAATCCTGAAGCATGGGCTATTTATTAAACCCAATAGAGACCAATGGATGGTTTAGGTATTGTCACATGCATTGAGGTACGGTGAAAAGCTTCTTTTGCATGCTATCCAAGCAGATGAGAGATATGGTCAAGTCAAACTAAAAGTACAATGGATAGAGCAGCAAAGGGAAGAGACAGAGTGCAGAATATAGTCATCAGCATCGTAGTGCATCAGTTCCATAGACAAAGCCCAATGATCTCAATAGGGGTTTAAGACCTTTTGACAGGTGAGACGATGAACCAGAAGCCTTGACCATGGCACTAAAACACCTGGATGGTGTTCCATTGGTTGTGGCATGTTGCAATACAAATTATTGCACTTCCTACAATGCCTCTTCACCTCTTGCAGGTGGGATCAGTGGGGCTTTTTTTTCTGGAAACATATTGCTAATTGGGGGTACACAAAAATGCTGGAGAAACTCAGCGGGTGCAGCAGCATCTATGGAGCGAAGGAAATAGCCAACGTTTCGGGCCGAAACCCTTCTTCAGACTGATCTGCGAAGGAAATACGCAACGTTTCGGGCCGAAACCCTTCTTCAGACTGATTTATTGCTAATTGGGGATGGGCATGGGTTTGGCAACACTCCACTAAACGGTTTGCAAGAAAATAATTTCAGTGTGCAGTTGCCCTTCATACATGCGACAATAACAGCAACATTGAGTGACAGTGGGGAATTCATTGACTGGGGAGAGTTTGGCCCAGCTAGAGTTTCCAAAAGTGGTCATGAAACACAAGTCACCCTTTGTACATGAGCCCTCCAGCTAGTATCGGCTGACCTGAAGCCTCCCTTTACACACACTTACTACTCCGTGCTGGGTTCAGTTGCATCTCCAAAGGGCGTCCCTTCGCTTGTGTCCACGTTCCAGCGGATTTTCTTGAAGAGCAGGCTTGGCTCCCTCGCCACCGTGTATGGGACTGGCATGCAGTATCGATAGATGGAGACGCGAAACCACTGGCCTAGGCGGAACTCTCCTCTGTAGAAGTAGGAGATGCTGGAAAGGCAAAATTGTTCTTTAAAACTGAAGTGATGAGTGCTTCGGAGTGAGGGGAATGAATATTTTCATGTCTCTCTTGCATGTTTCACGAAGCTAATAATTGGTACTTCCTCAACCTAAATCAGTTTCCCAGTACTGTCCCTGTCAATGTGTGTGGGGATTTACTGAAACCGAGCACGGGAATGGGGGGGGGGGGAATCTTGGATAGGAGGGGTAGATTTGGTGGGGGGGGGGGGGAGGAGAGTGGAATTATGGTAATACTGCCACAGAAATGGCCATTCGGCCCAACTCATTTATGCTGACGAACATGTTTATGGGTCTAAAATAATCCAAGATGTGCTGGTTTGTCCCTGGAGCTCCAGAAGAATAACGGGATCATTAATTGCGATGTTCCGAATTGGTGGTGATCGCTGCATCGATAACTAGAAGGCAGGGCATTTTGTAATTGACAAAAAGAGAGAGAGGGAGAGAGAGAGAGAAAGGAACTTTATGTGGAAGAAGTAGAGAAAGGCTGGATCCAGAGAGGATGTGAGTATGTGAGAAGGAACTGCAGATGCTGGTTTAAACCGAAGATAGACACAAAAAGCTGGAGTAACTCAGCGGGTCAGGCAGCTTCTCTGGAGAGAAGGGATGGGTGACGTTTTGCGTTGAGTCCCTTCTTCAGACCGAAGACCCTTCAGGTCGAGACCCTTCTTTGGTCTCGATGCGAAACGTCACCCATTCCTTCTCTCCAGAGGAGCTGCCTGTCCCGCTGAGTGACTCCAGCTTTTTAATGTAGATGTGAGTAACTTTCTGCTAACTTGTTTGGACTCCAAACTTGATTCAATTTGTAAAGTGTCTCATTGAAATGTTGGTAGTTCATCTCATAGATGCTTCCTGCCTGGGCTGTATATTTTGAATGGGTTGTTTGGATAACTTGGGCTACTGGAGGTTGCAAATTCCTTTGTGAAGAATGGACAATGATTTCTATTAACGTAGTTTGATTTTTTTTTTTACAAATGGTAGTGTTGGCGGGAAGGGGTTGGTTAGTACCTTGGCCATGCCACTGCAGTGTCATCCCAAGGCCTAGAAAGATTAAGATTGCAGAGCTGTACAACACGGAAAGACCCACTTTGTCCCACAATCAAAGGATATGGGGAGAAAGCAGGAACGGGGTACTGATTCTGGATGATCAGCCATGATCACAGTGAATGGCGGTGCTGGCTCAAAGGGCCAAATGGCCTACTCCTGCACCTATTGTCTATGTTTATATGATGACCATGTTGGTCTAATAGGCTAGTCCCATTTGGTCCAAATTCCTCTAGACGTTACCTGCCCAAATGTCTTGAGCTGTAATTGTTCTTCTGACAGTTCATTCCAGATTCAGATAACACGATTAAATATATTTCCCCGAGGTCCCACCAAAAACTCTCCCCTCTTGCCTTAATTCTAAATCACAAGTGATAGGAGTAGATTGGGCCATATGGCCCATCAAGTCTACTCTGCCATTCAATCATGCCTCATCTATCTCTCCCTCCTAACCCCATTCTCCTGCCTTCTCCCCATAAACCTCTAAAGTCTCTAAATCTCTAAATCCTCCGTGTTAGAATCAGCCTAACGCGGGAAAAGGATTTGATTTATGAAGAGGTCAAATACCACAATTTCAGCTGAGAAATGTTAAATTTAAGTATCTGAATTAGTAGTAAAGATCCAGTGTTACTAATAGGACAACAGAGCCTCAACCGATTTGATGCCCTACTGGAAGGTACCTGACCCTGTCTGGTTTGTCTTGTGTGATGGTTGCAGAGAATTGAGCGATTTGAGTATAGGAGCAGGGAGGTTCTACTGCAGTTGTACAGGGTCTTGGTGAGACCACACCTGGAGTATTGCGTACTCACTGGAATTTAGAAGATTGAGGGGGGATCTTATAGAAACGTACAAAATTCTTAAGGGGTTGGACAGGCTAGATGCAGGAAGATTGTTCCCGATGTTGGGGGAGTCCAGAACAAGGGGGCACAGTTTAAGGATAAAGGGGAAATCTTTTAGGACTGAGATGAGAAAAACATTTTTTACACAGAGAGTGGTGAATCTGTGGAATTCTCTGCCACAGAAGGTAGTTGAGGCCAGTTCATTGACTATATTTAAGAGGGAGTTAGATGTGGCCCTTGTGGCTAAAGGGATCAGGGGGTATGGAGAGAAAGGAGGTACAGGATACTGAGTTGGATGATCAGCCATGATCATATTGAATGGCGGTGCAGGGTCGAAGGGCCGAATGGCCTACTCCTGCACCTATTTTCTATGATGTTTCTATATACCGTCTATATCTCTCGTTTCCCTGTCCCCCAACTCTCAGTCTGAAGAAGGATCTCGACATGAAATGCCACCTATTCCTTTCCTCCGACCAGCGATCCCCGCACATTAACACTACCCTACACTCACTAGGGACAATTTTACATTCATGCCAAGCCAATGAACCCACAAACGGGGTGGAAGATTGCAACCTTCACAAATGCAATCAACCTGGCGTGCACAATCAAATAAGATCAAATAGACCAAGTTGTCCTACAACTTTAGGCTGTGCACGCCACACGCAAGAAGAGGAAGGAGAATGGGGGGTTGAGAGGGAAAGATAGATCAGTCATGATCGAAATGGCAGAGTAGACTTGATGGGCCGAATGGCCTAATTCTGCTTCCTGGACTTGTGAACATATGAGCGTGGCTTGGCTTCCAACGTGGCTTGGCTTGGCTTCCAAAGCTGCAGGATGAGCTGCTGGGTTGACGCAACGTGCTGTCTGTCTTCCCCCATTGGCATCCGCGTCCCCCTTGTGCACCAGGCAAGTAGAGGGTCCCCATTACCTGCAGGGGTCCGTCTCCTCCAGCGAGATGAAGCCGAAGGATGCGTACATTAGAACCAGCTGCTCCAGACTCGAGGCCAGCTGCTGGGAGAACTGCAAAAGCTGGGAAAACACAGTAAGTAGCAGGCGGACACTGCGAACGGGCAGCGTGGACCACGAGGGGGGGGGGGGGCCAGGGCTCGGCATCGGTTTGGCTTAGTTTAGAGATACAGTGCGGAAATGGGCCCTTCAGCCAGGGGGCGGAAATCCCGGGGGGCATGGGGGGGACACACATCCCCCTCCCGTTTTGAGAGATGTGGGAAGATTCCCACCCACCCACCCATGTTTTGTAATCAGTATTTTAAAACTCGGTGGGAAAAAAAATCTATTAAAAATCTTTAGGTAGACAAAAGTGCTGGAGAAACTCAGCGGGTGCGGCAGCATCTATGGAGCGAAGGAATGTTTCAGGCCGAAACCCTTCAGATTAAAACATCTTTGCTTTCCACGAGACGGTGGGGGTGGGGGTGGGACTGATGATCAAGGGCACCGATTGGATGAGAGAGACGTCGGTCGGCAGGCAGTGTGGGGGGGGGGGCCATGATGATTGGAGGAGGGAGATATGAGTGGAGCAAAGATCGTAGAGCGGAGCTTGAATCGGCCCGTTCGCGGGGCTTTTCATCGCCTGGCCCGGTGCGGCTTACAGTCGACCTCGGGATCTTCCACCGCCCCGCGGTCAAATTGCTGCATCGTGGCGATCGAGGCTCCCGATGTTGAAGCCAACTGTGTCCACAGCGATCCCCGCACTATCACTATCCTACACACACACACACACTAGGGACAATTTTACACTTACACCAAGCCATTATACCGGGCGGCACGGTGGTGCAGCGGTAGAGTTGCTGCCTTGCAGCGCCGGAGACCCGGGTTCGATCCCGACTATGGGCGCCGTCTGTATGGAGTTTGGACGTTCTCCCCGTGACCTGCGCGAGTTTCTCTCCCAAGATCTTCAAAGACCTTCTTCGCCGAGATCTTCGGACTTCAAAGACGTACAGGTTTGTAGGTTATTAATTGGCTTTGGTATAAGTGTCAATTATCCCGAGTGTGTGCAGGATAGTGTTAATGTGCGGGGATTGCTGGTCGGTGCGGACTCGGTGGGCCGAAGGGCCTGTTTCCGCGCTGTATCTTTAGACTAAAAACTAAATTGATCTACAAACCTGTACGTCTTTGTAGTGTGGGAGGAAACCAAAATTCTCGGAGAAAACCCACGCAGGTCACGGGGAGAAACGTACAGACAAGCACCCGTAGCCAGGATCGAACCTGGGTCTCTGGCGCTGTGAGGCAGCAACTCTACTGCTGTGCCACCATGGCATGATATGCCAAATCATAGTCATACTGTGGAAACCGGCCCTTCTGCCGAACTTGCCCAAACCAATCAACGTCCCATCCACACTAGTCCTACCTGCCTGCATTTTTGGCCCATAACTTGTCAAAACAGATGCTGGAAATCTGAGGTAACGTTCTGACAGAGCCTGAAACATTAACTGCTTTTCCTCCCACAGTTGTGGTTTGACTAGTGTTTTTTCTCCTTTTATTGCAATTAAGTCGCATTTTGGTTTTGTTCAGAGTTACGGCATGGAAATTCTTCACTGCGGAAAAAAAGAACTGGCAGATGCTGGTTTATACCAAAGATAAGACACAAAGCTCTGGAGTAGCTCATTGGGTCCAGCAGTATCTCTGGAGAACATGGATAGGTGACGCACCTGAAATGTCACCTATCTTGTTTTCTCCACAGATGCTGCTTGACCTGCTGAGTTACTCCAGCACTTTTAGGGTTAAAATATTAATTCTTGTTTGAGATCTTGCCATTGATTTCAATTCCGGCCTTTAGACTCGCCTCTGATTGAATCCAACATCGCTACCTGTGTCCCCTTAGCTAACAAGCCCCAAAGCTCTAAGACGTCCACAACATTTCCATCCTATCCACCCGGTTTAAAATCTGCCTCTGGGCTGCCCTGCGTTCTGTCTGAAGAAGGGACCTGACCCGAAACATCACCTGTTCCCCAGCATTGCTGACTCATCTGCTGAATTACTCCAGTATTTTCTTTTGTAAATCAGTATCTGTAGTTTCTGCATTTTGACTGGATAACATTTTTGTGATCTGCCCTACTCCTAACTTGTAGCGTTCACATTTGCATTAACACTCCTGTATTGATTGAAAGATGTTGCATAAATGTAAGTTGATATTCTGAAGTCTGGAGAAGGGTCTCGACCCACAACGTCACCTATTCCTTTTCTCCAGAGATGCTGACCCGCTGAGTTACTCCAGCTTTTTGTGTCTAACTTTGTTATGAACTGGCATTGGTACTCTTGTACACCCTACCACCAGGGATAACTGCTCTTCCAGAGGAAGAACCAGCCAGTTTGTAGGTACCATTAGTCTATAGTCTGCTTGCCTGATCTTTAGTTCTTGGCTAGACACAAAATGCTGGAGTAACTCAGCGGGACAGGCAGCATCTCTGGAGAGAAGGGATGGATGACGTTTTGGGTCGAGACCCTTCTTCAGTTCTTGCCCTCAGTTCACTGTCGGGGTGAGTAGAACAAAACTCTGGAACCTCTCGTGAACGCACGTTGCCACCTTGTTTCCAGCTGCTACGGTCAGGCAAACGCCTGTGTTGCCATGCTGTGAGAACGGAGAGGATGAGAAGGAGTTTCTTCCCAGAGGCCATTAGGACTGTAAACTCCTACCCCACCAGGGACTAACTCTACTGGACCATTCTACTGTTTTTAAAATATTGCTGTTTTCTTCCTTTTTCTTCCCTCCCACAAATATGTAATATGTTGAATATGTGATTCTGTTCCATTCTGTTTGTAGTTTGTTTGTTTGGGTTTTTTTTGCACACAATCCGTGAGCATTGCCACTTTTCATTTCACTGCACATCTCGTATGTGTATGTGACGAATAAACGTGACTTGACTTGCACGGAAAGCATTACCCGTTTTTGGATGTATTCGGGGAGAGGCTTCCTGTCGGAATGGAGACTCCTCGCCGTGGACTCCAGGTAGGCAAAGTACGGCTGGCAGGTTTTCACGAAGATGGGCACAGCCCGAGCGAACTCCTCATTGTGGATTCTGTCTCTGCTGTAGGGATGGAAGCACACAAACACCAAGATGCAGTCAAAGACATGGTCATAGAGTCAAGTTCAAGTGAGTTTATTGTCAAGTGCCCCTGATAGGACAATGAAATTCTTGCTTTGCTTCAGCACAACAGAACATAGTAGGCATGAATACAGAACAGATCAGTGTATCCATGTACCGTTATATAAATATATACACACATGAATAAATAAACTGATAAAGTGCAAATAACAGATAATGGGCTATTAATGTTCAGCGTTTTGTCTGAGCCAGGTTTAATAGCCTGATGGCTGTGGGGAAGTAGGTATTCCTGAACCTGGTCATTGCAGTCTTCAGGCTCCTGTACCTTCTACCTGAAGGTAGCAGGGAGATGAGTGTGTGGCCAGGATGGTGTGGGTCCTTGATGATGCTGCCAGCCTTTTTGAGGCAGCGACTGCGATAAATCCCCTCGATGGAAGGGAGGTCAGAGCCGATGATGGACTGGGCAGTGTTTACTACTTTTTATTACTGTGTGGAAACAGGCCCTTTGGCCCAACTTGCCCATGTTGACCAACACGACCCATCCACACTAGTCCCAAACGTAACCCCACTTTTTAAGAAGGGAGGGAGAGAGAAAACGGGGAATTACAGCAGACCAGTTAGTCTAACATCGGTAGTGGGGAAACTGCTAGTCAGTTATTAAAGATGGGATAGCAGCACATTTGGAAAGTGGTGAAATCATTGGACAAAGTCAGCCTGGATTTACGAAAGGTAAATCATGTCTGACGAATCTTATAGAATTTTTTGAGGATGTAACTAGTAGAGTGGATAGGGGAGAACCAGTGGATGTGGTGTATCTGGACTTTCAGAAGGCTTTCGACAAGGTCCCACATAAGAGATTAGTATACAAACTTAAATCACACGGTATTGGGGGTTCAGTATTGATGTGGATAGAGAACTGGCTGGCAAACAGGAAGCAAAGAGTAGGAGTAAACGGGTCCTTTTCACAATGGCAGGCAGTGACGTGGGGTACCGCAAGGCTCAGTGCTGGGACCCCAGCTATTTACAATTTATATTAATGAACTGGATGAGGGAATTGAAGGCAACATCTCCAAGTTTGCGGATGACACTAAGCTGGGGGGCAGTGTTAGCTGTGAGGAGGATGCTAGGAGACTGCAAGGTGACTTGGATAGGCTGGGTGAGTGGGCAAATGTTTGGCAGATGCAGTATAATGTGGATAAATGTGAGGTTATCCACTTTGGTGGCAAAAACAGGAAAGTAGACTATTATCTAAATGGTGGCCGATTAGGAAAAGGGGAGATGCAGCGAGACCTGGGTGTCATGGTACACCAGTCATTGAAAGTAGGCATGCAGGTGCAGCAGGCAGTGAAGAAAGCGAATGGTATGTTAGCTTTCATAGCAAAATGATTTGAGTATAGGAGCAGGGAGGTTCTACTGCAGTTGTACAGGGTCTTGGTGAGACCACACCTGGAGTATTGCGTACAGTTTTGGTCTCCAAATCTGAGGAAGGACATTATGGCCATAGATGGAGTACAGAGAAGGTTCACCAGACTGATTCCTGGGATGTCAGGTCTTTCATATGAAGAAAGACTGGATAGACTTGGCTTATACTCGCTAGAATTTAGGAGATTGAGAGGGGATCTTATAGAAACATACAAAATTCTTATGGGGTTGGACAGGCTAGATGCAGGAAGATTGTTCCCGATTATCGGGAAGTCCAGGACAAGGGGTCACAGCTTAAGGATAAGGGGGAAATCCTTTAAGACCGAGATGAGAAAAAACGTTTTCACACAGAGAGTGGTGAATCTCTGGAACTCTCTGCCACAGAAGGTAGTTGAGGCCAGTTCATTGGCTATATTTAAGAGGGAGTTAGATGTGGCCCTTGTGGCTAAAGGGATCAGGGGGTATGGAGAGAAGGCTGGTACGGGATACTGAGTTGGATGATCAGCCATGGTCATATTGAATGACGGTGCAGGCTCGAATGGCCGAATGCACCTATTTTCTATGTTTCTATGTATCTATGTCCCACTTGCCTGCGTTTGGCTCAGATCCCTCTAGACCTATCCTATCCATGTACCTGTCTAAATGTTTTTTTTAATTAATACCTGCCTCAATTACCTCGGGCAGCTCATTCCCCACACCCACCACCCTTTTGTGTGGAAAAGGTTACCCTTCAGTTTCCCATTACATCATTCCACCCTCACCTTAAACCCATGTCCTCTGGTTCTGGATTCCCCTACTTTGAGTAAAAGACTCTGCATTTACTTGATCGTTACAACCGGAGCACCCGGAGAAAACCCATGCAGGTCACGGGGAGAACGTACTAAAGGGCCTGTCCTAGCTACGCGACCTTTACAGACAACTGCCGGCACCCGTCATGGGTCGCTGAAATTTTCAACGTTGAAAATTCAGCAGCGACCAGAAAGACCATAGGAGACCTCTCACGACCATACAGGCGACCCCTGGCGACATGTCGTGGGTGACCTCTCATGACCATAGGACCTATGGTCGTGAGAGGTCTCCAAAGAGTCGTAGCGTCTTTCTGGTCATCGTTGAATTTTCAACATGTTCGAAAATTTCGGCGACCTATCACGGGTGCCGGCAGTCGCCTGTAAAGGTCGCGTAAGTGGGACAGGCCTTTAACTCTGGATCGCTGGAGCTGGGAGGCAGCAACTCCACTGCTGCGCCTTGAAAACTAAACTAAATTCCAGGAGGATTATGTTTAAGAAAGAATTGCAGATGCTGGAAAAATCCAAGATGGACAAAAATGCTAGAGTAGCTCAGCGGGACAGGCAACATATCTGGAAAGAAGGAATGGGTGACGTTTTGGGTCGAGACCCTTCGTCAGTTATATATCCAGTATTGAATCACAATTTTTTTTAATATACACAATTTATTTATTGTCATTTGAACCTCAAATGAAGTTCAAACGAAATTTGGTTTCTGCAGTCATACAACAAGAAAAGAACCAAGACACACAACCAACACAATTTACACAAACATCCATCACGGTGAATCTCCTCCTCACTGTGATGGAAGGCAAAGTCTTGTCTCTCCCCTGTGTTCCATTCTGTGGACTGTGCAGATGGAATGAATCTGCCAGGACACAAAATGAAGGCTAAATGGCTCATCCTTTAAAAAAATATATTATTTTCAGATTTTTCATTTACCTGTAGACCAGGTGTGTCTGAAATTCCTCTGCCTTTTTCAGCAGATATTGAAGCTGCTGTTCTATCGGTTGAAGTTTTTCTTCCATCAGTGTCACATCGTATTGGGGCACCTCCTCGTCTGCCCCATGTTGGCTGGCCTTCCCCTGGCGCAGTGCGTGGAACGCGTCGTTGCTCTGGTCCGGTAGGGCCACGTCCTGCAGTGCCTGCATGGCTGGCGAGGTGTCGTAGGTGGAAACTGGCAGGAACACCTCGTTCTCCTTCATTAGCTTCCCCTGGCTCATCAGCTGGTGCAAGTCTGCTTCGGTCCACTGGGCCTCCTTTGGTTCTGCACTGCTCACTTCCAATGAGCAGGAGTACTTTGACTTGTCTTTCCTCTTGTATGATGGCACCTCATGGCCACTGCTAACGTTCTCCTCCATTTCCGTCTGCAATATTGAATTACTCCTCTGGCTCGAGGTACCTGCATCAACAAATTTAAGGACAGCAAGTTTGATAAGTAACATTCGCGAGGGATGGGAGCATAACCTCCTTTAGCTCAAGTGAGGTCTGAAGAAGGGTCTCGACCCGAAACGTCACCCACTCCTCTCCAGAGATGCTGCCTGTCCTGCTGAGTTACTCCAGCTTTTTGTAACTATCTTCGGTTTAAACCAGCACTAGTTCCTTCCAACACGATGAGGTTGGATTGTCTCTGGATGAAATCTAGAGTTGTTGAAATGAGATGGGGAGAAATCCCTTCATGGTATAGACTTACGAATATCTACCCAAGAGGCTGGAAAGTTGTTGGTGCATTTAAGGCTGGGTTTGATGTTTGGGGGGTCTCAGAAAATCATGGATTTTGCAACAAGGAAATGGGTAAGGTGAAGTATTGACTATTTTATTTCATGCAGGGCCATCTGGTCTACATTTGCTCCGATTATTTAGATCCTTGTGTATGTTTAGTAAACAGCTGTATCACTGGACAAATGGATGATTTCTCAACCAAGGGTAGGGAGAGTAGGCGGAAACTCCATTCCCTGAAGTGCAGGAGGATGAGGGGTGATCTTAAAGAGGTGTGTAATTTGAGGAAGGACTTTCTTGCTATTGAGGGAGTTCAGCGTTGGTTTACCAGGTCTCTATCTTGGGTTTAAACCAGCATCTGCAGTTCCTTCCTACACAGAACAGGTGTGGATCTAGTAAATGAAATACCTCTGAAAATGGGCAAATGCTCAACTCTTGAGGATTTTGGGGTTGTTTATCATTCAATAGGTTAATATTATTGGAATTAATGAGCCAGTTATTTCTGTAAACTTTTTTCTCTTATACTGATATGACAAATGGAAATAATTGATTAAAGTAACCATCCATAAGTTTTAACTTTTTTTTCCAATTAATAGCAATGGATTTCTGATGGATTAATTTTCTTAATAATTGATCCATGTTCCAACAAAGGTCCTGCCAACTTGGGGCAACTTTTCTTCGGCTTGGAGCAACAACCAGGGTCAATCTCCTACCTGTTACTGCGCCCACTCCACTCCACTCACCCCGTTCAAATGTCAACACAGGCGCGTCCCCGCGGTTCCTGGCGGGGACGCGCGTCACCCGCGGATCGGTGTACGCGCGGTCCGCACCACCCCCTGGTGGAGAGAGGGAGTGGAGCAACGAGCAGCTGAGATTTGCAATGCTATTTTATTAATAGGAACCTGAGGGTAAATATTTCCCACACAGTGTGTGTGGGGATGGGTATATGGAACTAGCTGCCAGAGCAGGTAGTTGAATATTTAAGACATTTGGACAGGGTACATGTATAGGAAAGTTTTAGAAGGATATGGGCCAAAGGCAGGCAGGTGAGACTAGTATAGATGGGGCATTTTGGTTTGCATGAACAAGTTGGGCCGAAGGGCCTGTTTCAGTGCTGATTCCCAGATGTGGATGGTGGGAGACTTGATAGTGATGTTGTCCTTGACAGGTGGTTATCTGAGGAAGGACATTATAGCCATAGAGGGAGTGCAGAGAAGGTTCACCAGACTGATTCCTGTGATGTTAGGACTTTCACATGAAGAAAGACTGGATAGACTTGGCTTATACTCGCTAGAATTTAGGAGATTGAGAGGGGATCTTATAGAAACGTACAACATTCTTATGGGGTTGGACAGGCTAGATGCAGGAAGATTGTTCCCGATGTTGGGGAAGTCCAGGACAAGGGGTCACAGCTTAAGGATAAGGGGGAAATCCTTTAAGACCGAGATGAGAAAAAACGTTTTCACACGGAGAGTGGTGAATCTCTGGAACTCTCTGCCACAGAGGGTAGTTGAGGCCAGTTCATTGGCTATATTTAAGAGGGAGTTAGATGTGGCCCTTGTGGCTAAGGGGATCAGGGGGTATGGAGAGAAGGCAGGTACGGGATACTGAGTTGGATGATCAGCCATGATCATATTGAATGGCGGTGCAGGCTCGAAGGGCCGAATGGCCTACTCCTGCACCTATTTTCTATGTATCTATGTTAGACATCACTTGTCGTACATGGTCTTTATCTCACACTACCAGCATCCCCCTTCCCATCAGAACTTCCCCCTCCATCGACTCCTTTAAGTCAAGACTAAAAACGTATCTATACTCACAAGCCTTTCTTGACGTCCTCTGA
This sequence comes from Malacoraja senta, assembly GCA_038087875.1. Classification (NCBI taxonomy): domain Eukaryota; kingdom Metazoa; phylum Chordata; class Chondrichthyes; order Rajiformes; family Rajidae; genus Malacoraja; species Malacoraja senta. The sequence goes on from CM075992.1 coordinate 3,572,806, forward strand.
GCCAGGGCTATATGTATATATGTATGTAGTTTGTTTGTTTATATTATTCTTATAACAAATGTAAAGCACTTTGGCCAACGAGAGTTGTTTTTTAAATGTGCTATATAAATAAATGTGACTTGACTTGACTTGACACCAGTGCGGTGTTAACATTACCACCTACCAGCCCATGCCTGAATGTTGTCTCGATCTTGCTGCATGCAACATTTTCTGAGGTTTAAGAAATAAAACTGAACATTGTGCAAACATTGGCGAAGCAGCTGAACTGTTTCAATAGACAATAGACAATAAGCGCAGGAGTAAGCCATTCGGCCCTTCGAGCCAGCACCGCCATTCAATGTGATCATGGCTGATCATCCCCAATCGGTACCCCGTTCCTGCCTTCTCCCCATATCCCCTGACTCTGCTATTTTTAAGAGCCCTATCTAGCTCTCTCTTGAAAGTATCCAGAGAACCTGCCTCCACCGCCCTCTGAGGCAGTTTCCCATTGCTGCACAACCTGGCCCCATCTCAAAGCCGACTCTGGGCAATTCTATAACATTAATTCCGGATAAGGTTCCTCTTACTGTTCAAACAAAATTCATTTGACCATTAAATAATTCATTTGTCCATTAAAGAAATGCTGTGCCAAATAGCCTTGAGGTTTTTAAACCGTGCAATATATTCTCCGAACGATTTAATATAAGGCTAGGATGAAGGAGTATGTTTGAAGTGTAAACACCAGCTTCGACCAGTTCTGTATTTTAATTCTATGCACAGAGTACTTACTGACAACACTGAATCAACCAATAGTGTTATTAATGACCGCAATGGTGCTGTCCAGCAAAGGGTTAATGCAGATCAATGTAATTCTGCAGCTTGAAGGGAAATAACATGCTGGAGTAACTCAGCGGGACAGGCAACATCTCGGGAGAGAAGTAATGGGTGACGTTTCATAGAAACATAGAAAATAGGTGCAGGTGTAGGCCGTTCGGCCCTTCGAGCCAGCGCCGCCATTCAATATGATCATGGCTGATCATCCAAAATCAGTACCATTCCTGCTGTTTTAATTTTAAATATATATATTTTTGTGTGATCCACATTCACAACGACTAACTTCCCTTTACTTTGGTCTCCTAATTTGAGGAAGGACATTCTTGCTATTTGGGGAGTGCAGCGCAGGTTTACCATGTTCATAATTCCCGGGATGGCGGGACTGACATATGATGAAAGAATGGGTCGACTGGGCTTGTATTCACTGAAGTTTACACGGATGAGAGGGGATCTTATAGAAACATATAAAATACTTAATGGATTGGACAGGCTAAATGCAGGAAAAGTAAGTGTTCCCCATGTTGGGGGAGTCCAGAACCAGGGGTCACAGTTTAAGAATAATGGGTAGGTCATTTCGGACTGAGTTGAGGAAATACTTTTTCACCCAGAGAGTTGTGAATCTTTGGAATTCTCTGCCACAGAAGGCAGTGGAGGCCAATTCACTGGATGTTTTCAAGAGAGAGTTAGATATAGCTTTTAGGGCTAACGGAATTAAGGGGCTAAATGAATCAAGGGATATGGGGCGAAAGCAGGAACGGGGTACTGATTTTGGATGACCAGTCATGAACATATTGAATGGCGGTGCGGGCTGGAAGGGCCGAATGGCCTATTCCTGCACCTATTTTTTATGTTGTCTTTCTGTGGTCGGTAGTTGTGATGTAACACTGTATGGTGCCTTTAGCAGCAGAATCTATTCTTGCATTCTTAACCCTGTTTCCATAAGCTTCAAAATGAAAGCTCTCTGAGGCCAGGTACAAAATGACGGACAGGATTGTAATTAGGACGCGCATGGCCTCAGAACAGCCCCGAGTTGTTTTGCAACCAATGAATCATGTCTGAGGCTCGTTTGCTGTTGTTATGGGATCAGACTTGACAGCAAAATCCTGCAGATAACAGCAATAAAAGAGCAGTTAATTTTCTTCCACAGGACCTTGGGAGCTAATGCAAAGGTTTCAAAGGTCCTTAATTGTCACGTGTACCAATAAAGGTACAGTGATATGCGAATTGCCATACCGCCATACTAAAGAAAAAGCAACAAGACGCACAACTATGTAAAAGTTAACCTAAACATCCACCACAGTGGTAAGAGATTTAAAAAAAAGATTCTCCCAACCCCCACCCCACATAAAACAAGCTAAAGAACACTAAAAACATACATTTATAACACATACTATTAAAGCAACAAAGAAGGAAGGGTCAGACAGACTGTTTGCGAGGCAGCCATTGCTGGCGCCACCTGGTGGTTAATCCCACTAGGAACATGCACTTTTCAATTGGACTGCATGCTTGAAAATATATTTAAACTCCACAAGTCTCCATTTTATCTGTTTTGAAAGCCTTAACTTGCACCAGTGTTTCTTGAAGAACAAGTTTCTCAGTTGAGTTCTTGTTGCACCATGTCCGTACCTGCCTAACCTCTCATTTCAAAAACACTCCTTGTTTTTTTTATGCTTGGGAGAAGAAATGTTTATTTATTTTTCTGTAAAACAGAATGTTCATAAAACGTACACCATATGACTGGTGTTCTAGTGCAAGACAGCATCCAGGCAAGGTACCAATCAATGCATGGCATTTTCCTCCCTAGGTCACAATGGGGGTTCTGTGCCTAGTAACTGAAGGAGCAGTTTAGTTTGGTGATACAGCACGGAAACAGGCCCTTCGGCCCATCAAGTCTGTGCTGACCAGCGATCCCTGAACATTAACACCATCTCACGCACACACACACACACACGACAATTTACAAATTTTACCGAAGCCAATTAGTCTACAAGCCGCTGAGGAGTGTTCATCCGACGCCGGAGTTCCAGCTTCCCGGCAAAGAGGGCCTGAAAACATTGGACTGGCTGCGGAGGCCACAAATAGGCCCCGACCTCGGGTGGTCACAGAGGAAGAGGCCTTAACTTTTTGTTGCCTTTCTCCATGGTGGAAAATTTTGATTCTGTTTTGGGGGGACGTTCTTGTTGAATTCTATAATGTGTTGTGTCATTTTTCTGATTTTTAATTTTTCTATGGATGTACGGAAACGTTATTATTTATTTTATTATTTATTTTATGTACAGCGCTTTGCTTTCAACGCGAGTTGATTTAAACGTGCTATATAATTAAAATTTACTTGCACACTACTTACAAACCTGGACGTCTTTGGAGTGTGGGAGGAAACGGGAGCACCCAGAGAAAACCCACGCAGGTTACAGGGAGAATGTACAGACAGCACCCGTAGCCGGGATCGAACCCAGGTCTCTGGCGCTGTAAGGCAGCAACTCTACCGCTGTGCTACTGTGCCTACACGAATGGTCCCCCAGTGGAATGTGGTCGCCGGGGAAGGTTGAAGCGTGGTGGGGATGGGTGACGGCAATGGACATTGGTTGCCAGTCGGGGCTTGGGCAACTCGATTGTAATCAATGTATAGTCTTTCCGCTGACTGGTTAGCATGCAACAAAAAAAAGCTGAATGCACAATACTTTATTATCACACATGACATGTCACAGTGAGAGTGTTTGTTTTGAATACCATACACAAGGTATGCAAAGAGTCGCCATGTATAGGGTGCAGACAATGGTACAAAGTGTTCAGTGTAGTTCCAATGGCCCCCTTTGTTCTCGACCCCCCCCTCCCCCCACGCCAGGACCCTCTTTGTTCGTTGCGACCCTCCCTCCAGGCCGGGTCCCCTTTGTTCTCTCAGTGGCCCCCAGAAGCCGGGCGTACTTTGGTCTCAGCAGCAAACCCAACCTCCTGCACCCACCTAGGCCTAACCGACCTCTGGTACTCTCTGCCGGCCCCCACCTCGAAGCCGCCGGGCCCCCTTCAGACAGCTCTGCGGCGCTGGCCCTGAGATTCCCCGATTACCTTTCCCCCTGTAATTTACACTGTAAGGCTATTCCACAAGAGATTATGAATTGGAGATAGACACAGAATGCTGGAGTAACTCAGCGGGTCAGGCAGCATCTCTGGACTGTAGGAATGGGTGATGTTTCGGGTCGAGACCCTTATCCGAAGAAGGGTCTTGACTCGCTACAGACATCGCCCATTCCTTCTCTCCAGAGATGCTGCCTGACCCGTTAAGTTACTCCAGCATTCTGTGTCTATCTTCGGTGTAAACCAGCATCTGCAGTTCCTTTCTACACCACGAATTAGAGACAGACTTGTTGGAATTTAAGGTTAAGGGCAGAATCTGACTGCTGTTGGTAAGATCTAAGAGGCCAACACATTTTTTTTTAAATCAAAAAATGTATTCAATTATTAAAAAATAATAAATACACTACATTAAAACTAGCCAGAACCCACCACCATAATACAATACAAACATATATCCATAATAAACTACTATGCAACTATGATACAATCCTTATTGAGGATACATTCAACACCCTGTGGGAGCCCAGCCATCCCGGAACTCCCTCAAGGTGCCCGTGGACAGGGCGTATTCCCTTTCTAACCGCACCCGGGCACGGACGTATCCCCGGAAAAGGGGCAGGCAGCCGGCTCGGGTAGAGCCCTCCACCGCCTGGCGCCTTGACTGGCAGATGGCCAGCTTGGCCAGGCCCAGGAGCAACCCAACCAGGACATCTTCAGCCCTACCGAAGAGGCCAAACACACTGGGTGGATACAGAGGGACCATCTTCAACAGTGGCTCTGAAGAAGTGTCTCGACCTGAAACGTCACCCATTCCTTCTCTCCAGAGATGCTGACTGTCCCGCTGAGTTGCTCCAGCACTTTTTGTGTCTATCTGCCTTCGACCATTTTCAACAGTTGGGAGCAAAGAGCAAAAGGTGACAATAAATGAAAGTAAATGCAAAAAGCTGAACCCAAAAAAACCCGAAAGGTGGACAAAAATGCTGGGGAAACTCAGCGGGTGAGGCAACATCTATGGAGCGAAGAGAATAGGCAACGTTTCGTCCTGAAACCCTTTGGGTTTCGACCCGAAACGTCACCTATTTCCTTTGGGTTTCGACCCGAAACGTTGCCTATTTCCTTTGCTCCATAGATGCTGCCTCACCCACTGAGTTTCTCCAGCATTTTTGTCTACCTTCGATTTTTCCAACATCTGCAGTTCCTTCTTAAACAAAAAAAAACTAAACTTGGGAGGGGGGGAAGAGCAGAGGGGGGGGAGTGGGGAGGGGGCGGTAGTGGGGGGGGGGAGGGGGGTGGCATGTGTCGTTGCTAGGCGACATGCCGTCATACCAAGGGGGGGGGGTGAGAGGGGAGGGGAGGGGGAGTGGGGGGGAGAGGGGGGGTGGCATGGGTCGTTGCTAGGCGATGTGCCGTCATACCAAGGGGGGGTGAGAGGGGAGGGGGGGTGTCATGGGTCGTTGCTAGGCGACGTGCCGTCATACCAAGGGGGGGGTGAGAGGGGGAGGGGGGTGTCATGGGTCGTTGCTAGGCGACGTGCCGTCATACCAAGGGGGGGGTGAGAGGGGGAGGGGGGTGTCATGGGTCGTTGCTAGGCGACGTGCCGTCATACCAAGGGGGGGGGGGGTGAGAGGGGGAGGGGGGGTGTCATGGGTCGTTGCTAGGCGACGTGCCGTCATACCAAGGGGGGGGGTGAGAGGGGAGGGGGGGTGTCATGGGTCGTTGCTAGGCGACGTGCCGTCATACCAAGGTGGGGGTGAGAGGGGGAGGGGGAGGGGGAGGGGGAGGGGGGTGGTGACATGGGTCGTTGCTAGACGAGGTGCTGTCATATCAAGGGAGGGTGAGGGGGGAGTGGGGGGGGTGGTGGTGGGAGGGGGGGTGGCATGGGTCGTTGCTAGGCGACGTGCCGTCCCAACAGGGGGGGGGGGCAGGAGGGGAGGATGAGAGGGGGAGGGGGGGGGAGGACTCGCCGTGAGTCGCCGGCAGTAGCAGTAACAGTAACAGTAACAGTAACAGTAACAGTAACAGCAGCAGCAGCAGCAGCAGCAGCGGGCGGGGTCTGTGGCCAGCCATGGGGCGGAGGGAAGTGACGAGGCATGGAATGTTCTTGAAAGTTCCAGCAATCTGCTGGAAGTGTCGCGGAGAGGCGAGGAGAGAGCTGGTAATGTCCGCCGATCCTTCACCGCTGGGGCTGGAGAGGGGAGAGGGAGAGGGGAGAGGGGAGGAGATACAATGAATGTCGCGGTCGATACAATGTAGCACAGCGACGGGCGATACAACGTGCAGCACACGGGTAGCAGATACAATGTAGCACAGCCGAGGGAGTACAGTGTTACACAGCTGTGGGATACAGTGTCACAGCGATGGGACAACACAGACAGTGCAGCACAGCTCTGTGTATTTAAGCTACACGACACAATGTACCACTACTACAGCGATGGGCCTGCTTTATAGGATACAGTGTACGACAGGTATGGGATACATTGTAGCTCAGGTATGGGATACTGTGTATTATGGCTATGGGATACAGTGAAGGACAGCTATGGGGTATAATGTATCATAGCTGTGGGCCTGCTTTGTGGGATACAGTGTCTTGACAGGTATGGGATACAGTGTATGACAGCTATGGGATACTGTGTAATTAGGACAGTTATGGATGGGCCTGCTCTCTGGGATGCAGTGTAGTAGCACAGCTGTGGGGTAAAGTGCAGAACATCTAGGTATACAATGTAGCACAACAGTGTGATACAGTGTGACACAGTGATGCGTTACAGTGTAGCACAGTGATGCGATACAGTGTAACACAGTGAGGCAATACAGTGTATTACAGCTATGGGATACAATGTAGCAGCCAGGATATACAGTGTAACACAGTTATGGGATACAATGTAACAGCCAGGATATACACTGTAACACAACTATGGGATACAATGTAGCTCAATGATGGATACAGTATATGACAGCTATGGGATACAGTGTAGCACAGCCATGGGATACAGAGTAACACAGCTATGGGATACAAGGTAGCTCAATGATGGGATACAGTGTAAGGCGGCAGTTGGATACAATGTATCCAGGAAGAAGGACGGCAGCCCCTTGGACACTTTATGTCCATTGCCATCGATGGAGATACATTGTGTCTGGTAACGGAGGAGGAGCGAAGAGTAATAGTTGTGACTGTGTGTCTCTGTCTATCTGTCTGCCTGCTTTATGCAGCCTGTCTGTCTCTGCGTGTGTGTCTAGTGATTGAAGGCATTGCCCTTTTGTGACAGTTGTGGGTATGGGCGGGGCAGGGCAGGCCATTGCATGTTATGATTTCTTAACGTCTATTGGGGAGGGAGGGGGCAGGGGGGGGACTTAAAAGATAAGGCGCAAAAATATGAAGAGTGGGATGAGGGGAAGGAAATCCTGGGAGTCAACGGGCAGCAGGTAAGTCGATGCTGAGTCCACTCACTGCTTTTAATTTGACACAGGACGGGTTTTTATGGTCGAGGGAGTTACGATGGGGTCAGGTCCGGTATCTGTGGCCTTTGGAGACATGGTGTCTGATCCGTAACCAAACTCCATCCTGCTGTTTCATCACCCATGTCCATTAATAACCTGCCAATCTCCGATTTAAAATTAATAACTGGCCTAGTGTCAGTTGCTATTTGCAGAAGCTACAAATTCCCCCTGTCCTCTAGAAGTGTTTCCTAACTTTTGTCTCTCTGCTCCCAACTAGTTGAAAAAAAGTCTCTCTGTATCCACCCAATCTGTTGGCCTCTGAGCTCTTAAAAACAACAGTCAAATTCTGCCTTTAAACTTAAATTCCAATAACCATGTCACAAAAATTCATAATCTCTTGTGGAATATCCTCTCAAGACCAGTTGTCTGCCTGATAATTCCGCACGGCATTCTTTCCGGTCTGCATTGATGCCCAGATCTGCTCTAAAGCGTGGGATTAATCCAGTGTCATTTTTGTCATGTGAGGCCCTGATAATGACAAACCAGTTGTGAAATTTGTATAAATAGGGGGTGGCACGGTGGCGCAGTGGTAGAGTTGCTGCCTTACAGCGCCAGAGACCCAGGTTCGATCCTTACTGCAGGTGCTGTCTCTATGGAGTTTGTTCATTCTTCCTGAGAGAGCGTGGGTTTTCTCCGGGTGCTCCGGTTTCCTCCCACATTCCAAAGACATGTAGGTTTGACAATAGACAATAGACAATAGGTGCAGGAGTAGCCAATCGGCCCTTCGAGCCAGCACCGCCATTTAATGTGATCATGGCTGATCATCCCCAATTAGTACCCCATTCCTGCCTTCTCCCCATATCCCCTGACTCCACTATTTTTAAGAGCCCTATCTAGCTCTCTCTTGAAAGCATCCAGAGAACCTGTCCCACCACCCTCTGAGGCAGAGAATTCCACAGACTCACAACTCTCTGTGATAAAAAGGGTTTCCTCGTCTCCGGTCTAAATGTCTTACCCCTTATTCTTAAACTGTGGCCCCTGGTTCTGGACTCCCCCAACATCGGGAACATGTTTCCTGCCTCTAGTGTGTCCAAGCCCTTAACAATCTTATATGTTTCAATAAGATCCCCTCTCATCCTTCTAAACTCCAGAGTGTACAAGCCCAGCCGCTCCCATTCTCTTAGCATATGACGGTCCCGCCATCCCGGAAATTAACCTTGTAGGTTAATAGTAGGTTAATTGGCCTCTGTAACTTGTCACTAGTGTGTGATAGAACTAGTGTGAACAGCTGATCGATAGTTGGCGTGAACTCAGTGGGACGAAGGGCCTGTTTCCACAGTATCTCTAAAACTAAAACTGAAACTAAAGAAACATTTTTGATTTTGTGAAGTCATTGGGTATTACAGGAATTGGGACATAGGAGCTGTGGAGAAGTATTTAGAGTAATTGAGTCACACAGCTTTGAAACAGGCCAATTTATCCACGCTAACCAACATGCCCCATCTACACTAGTTCCACCTGCCTGCCTTTGGCCCACATCCCTCTAAACTTTTCCTATCCATGTGCCTGTCCAAATGTCTTTTAAATGTTGTTATAGAACCTGCCTCAACTACCTCCTCTGGCAGCTCGTCCCATACGCCCACCACACTCTGAGTGGAAATAGTTGTCCCTCAAGATAGACACAAAATGCTGGGGTAACTCAACGTGACAGGCAGGATCTCTGGAGAGAAGGAATGGGTGACTTTTTGGGTCGAGACCCTTTGCCTGAAGAAGGGCCTTGACCCAAAACGTCACCCATTCCTTCTCTCCAGAGACGCTGCCAGACCCGCTGAGTTCCTCCAGCATTTTGTGTCTATCTTCGGTTTAAACCAGCATCTGCAGTTCCTTCCTACACAGATCCCCAGATCTGTGTCTCGACACAATCCTGTCTCGGAGGTCTAAGGACAATTTTGAGTGTCATAGCAAAGGGTCTGAATACTTATGTAAATGTGATATTCAGTTATTTATTTTTAATTACTTTGCAAAAATTTCTCAACACCTGTTTTTGCTTCTTCATTCTGGGTTATTGTGTGCACATTGATGATAAATAAAAAATGAATGTAATCAATTTTAGAATAAGGCTGTAACATAACAAAATGTGGAAAAAGTGAAGGGGTCTGAATACTTTCTGAATGCACTGTACTTGTCCCGCAAGCTGAATGGATTTGCAAGCCTGAAATTCAGTGGGAATAGCAGAGGAGTGTGGGATCCTTTTGGGGTAGGGTTAAGAAGAATTCAGGGTGAAGGATTGATCAGTAATCTTTAGTGCATAGGAGTAACTACAGGCATGTCTGGCCTAGTTCAGAGAGCCTGTGAACATGTGCTGCAGAGGCAGATCAAAGATGCCAACAAACAGGTTCTATCAGATACAAATATAAATTTGAAGCAGTTTCAGTTTTGTTTACTGTCAGGTGTACTGAGGTACAGTGAAAATCTTTTGTTGCGTGCTAACCAGTCAGCGACCATGCAAGCAGGTCCTACAGAGGGCCAATTAACCTACAAACCCGCAAGTCTTTGGTATGTGGGAGGAAACCAGAGCACCCGGAGGTAACCCACGCGGTCACAGGGAGAACGTGCAAACTCCACACAGACAGCACCTGAGGCCACTGTGCCAATTCTCTGGGTTATTTGGAATATTTACATTTACCATGCACCCGATGTAGGTTTGTTTGAATATTGCACAAGAATTCTATGTTTCCCGACTCCTTCCCACCTGTAGGTTTACATAATAATAATAATAATGGATTGGATTTATATAGCGCCTTTCTAATACTCAAGGCGCTTTACATCGCATTATTCATTCACTCCTCAGTCACACTCGGTGGTGGTGAGCTACTTCTGTAGCCACAGCTGCCCTGGGGAAGACTGACGGAAGCATGGCTGCTAATCTGCGCCTACGGCCCCTCCGACCACCACCAATCACTCACACACACTCACACACATTCACACACATTCACACGCAGGCAAAGGTGGGTGAAGTGTCTTGCCCAAGGACACAACGACAGTATGCACTCCAAGCGGGATTCGAACCGGCTACCTTCCGGTTGCCAGCCGAACACTTAGCCCATTGCGCCATCTGTCGCCCGAATGGTCTTGCCTTACTTTATGCCACCTTATCGGAAAAAACATTCTTCCACCTCCACCCTGAGGACAGACACAACATGCTGGAGTAACTCAGCAGGACAGGCAGCATCTCTGGAGAGAAGGAACGGGTGGCATTTCGGGTCGAGCCACTTCTTCAGACTGGGAGTCGGGGGAGAGGGAGACACAGAGATATGGAAGGGTAAGGCGTGATAGCGAGGCATCAAGGGGGACGAAGTCAAGGAAAAAGTAGAATAGATCATATTGAAGGTGACAACGAAGCATACACAGATAAAATGTAATCGGGGGGGGGACAGTCAGACTGGGGGAGGGATGGAAATAGAGGGAAAGCAAGAGTTACACCGCGGAGCCTGGGATCTGAGATCGCCGGAGTCGGAGCTCCAACCGGCGCGGCCTGAGGACTTCGGGAGCCGCGGTCTCCGGGGAGGAAGCGGCCGCTCCAGACATTCCCAAGCTGCTGAGGAGTGTTCACCCGACGCCGGAGTTCCATCTTCCCGGCAAGAGGGCCTGTAACATCGGGCCGCCGTTGTGGCGACTGGCTGCGGAGGCCTCAAATAGGCCCCGATCTCAGGTGGACTAGGAGGAGTGGACTAGGTGGACTGGACTTTTTGGTGCCTTCCCTCACGGTGGAAAGTGTTGATTCTGCTGTTGGGGGGACGTTAGTGTACAGTGAATCCTATAGTGTATTGTGTCTTTTTTTTATTTTTTATTTTATATGGATGTATGGTAATCTAATGTTTTCTCTCTGTAAATCACTTCAACGTGATTTGATTTAAAAGTGCTATATAAATAAAAATTACTTTACTTACTTACTTGAAGTTAGAGAAGTCAATGTTCATACTGCTGGTTTGTAAGCTGCCCAAGCTAAACATGAGGTGCTGCTCCTCCAACTTGCGTTGGGCCTCCTACAAATTCCAACTCGACCCACTGCCTCCTCATTGCAGCTCCTAGACTGTGGAACAGCATCCCCCTTCCCATCAGAACTGCCCCCTCCATTGACTCCTTTAAGTCAAGACTAAAAACTTATCTACACTCCCAAGCCTTTCTTGACGTCCTCTGAGCGAGGGCTATATGTATATATGTATGTAGTTTGTTTGTTTATACTATTCTTATAACAAATGTAAAGCACTTTGGCCAACGAGAGTTGTTTTTTAAATGTGCTATATAAATAAATGTGACTTCACTCCTACCACTGAGACACTTGATATATTTTTGAGAGTTAAGATTGAACGCTAAACCTATTTGCACGATCTCTTTTGACTTTCAGGCATAAAATGGGGAAGGATTATTATAAAATACTTGGCATTCAGAAGGGAACAGCAGAGGATGAGATCAAAAAGGCGTACAGGAAGCTGGCCTTGAAGTATCACCCTGACAAAAACAAATCTCCAGATGCGGAGGAGAGGTTCAAGGAGATTGCCGAGGCTTACGACGTACTGAGTGACCCCAAGAAACGGGAGATCTATGACCAGTTTGGGGAAGAAGGTAGGAAATAAACCGGAGACTGTGGGTGTTGATTGGAAATCCATGGTCTGTGGCGGAGCCAGTTTGAAGGGAGTGTTTAATTTAGTTTAGAAATACAGTTTAGAGATACAGCGCAGAAACAGGCCCTTCGGCCCACTGGGTCCACGCCGACCAGCGATCCCTGCACATTTACACTATCCTACACCCACTAGGGACAATTTTTACATTTATACCAAAGCCAATTAACCTACAAACCTGTACGTCTTTGGAGTGCGGGAGAAAACCGAAGATCTCGGAGAAAAACCCACGCAGGTCACGGGGAGAAACGTACAAACTCCGTGCAGGGAGCACCCGTAGTCGGGATGTAACCCGGGTCTCCGGCGCTGCATTCGCTGTAAGGCAGCAACTCTACCGCTGCGCCACCGTGACCGCCCACATGCGCCCTCGCCCGGGAGTGGGGTAGAAGGGCTGGGAGGTTGTGTTTGCGATGGGCCACCTCCACGTTGTTGTAACCAAGAATAGACCAGGTCATTGTTATAGTCGTACAGGGTGGAAACGGGGCCCTTCGGCCCAACTTGCCCATGCCAACCAACATGCACCATCTACACTTCTCCCACCTGCCTGCGTTTGACCCATATCCCTCTAAACTGTGGGCTTTCTCCGGGTGCTCTGTTTTCCTCCAACACTACAAAGATTTACAGGTTTGTTGATTAATTGGCTTTGGTAAAATTGTAGGCAGGTCACGGGGAGAACGTACGAACTCCGTACAGATAGCACTGATAGCCAGGATCAAATCTGGGTCTCTGGCATTGTAAGGCAGCAAATCTATCGCTGCGCCACCCACAGTGGCACGATTGGACAGTTTCATCGTTTGTCTGCACAGCATTTTTAGAATCGTGAGATCAATCAATTGGATATTTTCAATTTGTGATTTGTTTTCAAGAACTAATCTCACTTTATGTCCCGCCATTTGTAGGATTAAAGGGTGGTGGTGGTGGCGGTCCCAATGGCACCAACTTCCAGTACACCTTCCACGGAGACCCCCATGCTGTTTTCGCCGAGTTCTTTGGTGGGAGGAACCCCTTCGACATCTTCTTTGGTCAGAGGAATGGCGACGAGGAGATGGAGATCGACGAGGATCCTCTGAGCTCCTTCAGTGGGTTTGGCATGCACGGCATGCCCGGCATGCCCGGCATGCCCGGCATGGGTGGCATGCCCGGCTTCCAGCGGCCCAGGACGGCGGCCAAGAAGCAGGACCCTCCGGTCACTCACGAACTGAAGGTTTCCCTGGAAGAGATTTTCACCGGCTGCGCCAAGAAGATGAAGATCCGTCGTAAGCGCCTGAATCCCGACCGGCAGACGATGAGGCAGGAGGATACCATCCTCACCATCGACATCAAGAAGGGCTGGAAGGAAGGGACGAAAATCACCTTCCCCAAGCAAGGAGATGAAACGGCCAACAATATTCCCGCAGACATCATCTTTGTTCTGAAGGACAAACCGCATCCAGTCTTCAAGCGGAATGGATCTGACATAATCTACGTGGCAAAAATCACCCTCCGGGAGGTAACGCTTTTTTTTTAAACGTAATTTCGTTAGTCAGAGGGTGGTGAATCTGTGGAATTCTTT
>CM075992.1:3586565-3606889 GCA_038087875.1 Malacoraja senta
CACCGAAGACAGACGCAAAATAACTCAGCGGGTCAGCAGCATCTCTGGAGAATGCCGAGACCCCTTCTCCAGCCTGAGAGTCGGGGAGAGGGAAACCTAGAGATGTTGAAAAGGTACAAAGAACAAAGGATGCAAAAGACAAATCAAAGCCAGCAACGATGATCAGGAAAGGAGGAGCCCACAATGCTCCATTGTTGGCTGTGGAAAAGCGAATTGCTGTAAGCATGACCTGACGTTTTCATTCCTGTCATTGTCAATGTGTTGAAAGCCATTTAGCTTCTGATGCAGAAATACTCAATAACGTTTGCAAAAGATCCAAAGGCATTGGTAAGATAGTTGAGAGGAAACTGTGCAAATAAGATATTCAGCGCTTTGTCGTACAGATGAGGCAATTTTATGACGTTGAGCAGATTACAATTGTATGTTTCTTAATGGATAAAATACATAATTTCACAATTCTTGAGAGAAGGAAAGGGTGACGTTTCCTTCTCTCCAGAGATGCTGCCTGTCCTGCTGAGTTACTCCAGCATTGTGTGTCTACTTTCAATTTAAACCAGCATCTGCAGTTCTTTTCTACACATTTCACAATTCTTGCTTCAGTTCCTTTCCAGATAATGCTTCTGCCATCTACGTGCAGGAGTGTTGTAATCTGCATTCAACATAATTTTTTAATAGCCATCTGCATTTTAGATTTGTTATTCAGGAATGAAGCCTACAAATTTATAAAGATTGTAATTTTTCTCCCCACATCCCTTGATTCCATTAGCCCTAAGAGCCTATATCTAACTCTCTCTGAATATATCCAGTAAATACATCACCTGCAACCTCCTCCAACCTCATCTATTGCATCCGCTGCTCTAGGTGTCAGCTGCTCTACATCGGTGAGACCAAGCGTAGGCTTGGCGATCGCTTCGCCGAATACCTCCGCTCAGTCCGCAATAACCAACCTGATCTCCCGGTGCTCAGCACTTCAACTCCCCCTCCCATTCCGAATCCGACCTTTCTGTCCTGGGCCTCCCTCCATGGCCAGAGTGAGTTCCACCGTAAATGGAGGAGCAGCACCTCATATTTCGCTTGGGGCAGTTTACACCCCAGCGGTATGAACATTGACTTCTCCAATTCCAGGTAGTCCTTGCTTTCTCCCTCTTTCCCCTTCCCCTTCCCAGCTCTCCCTCAGCCCACTGTCTCCGCCTCTTCCTTTCTTCTTCCCACCCCCACATCAGTCTGAAGAAGGGTCTCGACCTGAAACGACACCTATTCCTTCGCTCCATAGATGCTGCTGCACCCGCTGAGTTTCTCCAGCACTTTTGTCTACCTTCGATTTTCCAGCATCTGCAGTTCCTTCTTAAACATAGATTCTTGATTAGTACGGGTGTCAGGGGTTATGTGGAAAAAGGTAGGAGAATGGGGTTGAGAGGGAGAGATTGATCAGCCGTGATTGAATGGCGGAGTAGACTTTGATGGGCCGAATGGCTTAATTCCGCTCCTATAACTTGCGAACGTGAATCTTTAGGCTTCTCTCACCTGCCTCTGCTCTCCATTGCAGCTACTACCATGGTGGACCTGGGCAAGGACAGGAGGAACCCCGATGAGTTTGCGCAGGCGCTGGACGAGGAGCTCGGTGACTTTGCCTTTCCCGACGAGTTTGTCTTCGACGTCTGGGGCGCCATTGGGGACGCGAAGGCAGGCCGGTGATGAGCAAGGCAGTTGCAAAGACTTGACACTCAATGGATGCATCACTGGAAAAATATTTATATAGAGAGAAAATATGCTAATAATCTTAGACCTTTGGGAGCTGGGTTCTTTTTACGAACATTTTATGAAACGATTTTATACGGTTTGCACTGACAACAATTGCTTCTAGTTCTACACCTGTATTTGGAGGTGAGAAGCTTGTGGCTTTTAGGTGCAATATTGTGTTTGCTGCTGGACTCTGCAAAGTGGATGCTGACATTTAGAGAGCGTTTTCCCGTGACACAATTATGCAAAAGGTTATTTTTAATATATTTTGCAGGTACATTGGCGAGAATCAATTTTTTTTTTTTTTGAGGTTGGTGGGGGGAAAAATGGAGGATGTGGGAAAACAAAAAACACACTCTAAAGATGTGAATTCCTGCCAGGATTGCGGGCTGCAGATTAAAAAACAATGTTTTGAGCCCAATAAAGGGCCTGTCCTACTTTCACGAGGTAATTCACGAATTCTGCCGAGGTTTCCCCTTGATTCAAACTCGCAGAATGTCGTAACGAGGTCGTAGGAGTTCGTAGATATATGGTAGCGGCTCGTACGCCAGCTGTAGGTACTCGGGCATCAGGTAAGTCGGGACGTTTTTTTCCAGCCCGGTAAAAAATGTCCACGAGTAAAAGAAAATGATCGGGATGAAAGAAATTGCAACTTTTTTCTCGTAAAAGGGCATGGAAATAGTCGTGGGGGAATTCGTAGACATACTCGTAGGAGTTTGTGAACATAGTCGTGGAAGGTTGTAGAAGTTCGTAGATTACCTCGATCCTGATATTTTTTTTTTGTTTTAGGTCCTTTAAATTCGGCAGAGGTTTTGAATTAAGTCGTGAAAGGGGGACAGGCCCTTAGGAAGAGATGGTGGTTCCCAATCTTGGAACAGAGTTGCACCTGTTCAGGGTGTCCAAACCCACCAAAGCCTGATGATCTTTTTACATCCTGGGCTGGAAGTAGTTTTGCATTTTGAGCTGCTAGTGCACTAGGTATACTTTTATTTATTACTTGTGAGCTTTCTAATTAAATTACCTCAATGCTTTTAAAGCCTTTATAATCACCAGGTGCACTCCAACCTGTAGAAAGGTCACTTGGTCTAATCTGGGACCATGACACTAAGCGACTCTGTTCACTGAAACACTTTATTATCGTTCTCACAAAGGGATGCCAGAGGAGGTAGTTGAGGCAGGTGCTATCGCAAAGTTTAGTATCTGAAACATTTAGACAGGCACATGGATAGGACAGGTTTAGAGGGATATGGGCCAAACGCAGGTAGGTTGGATTAGTGTAGATGTGGCATGTTGACCGGTGTGGGCAAGTTGGGCCGAAGGGCCTGTTTCCACACTGCAAGACTCAATGACTCTATCTTAACTGATGCTTAATATTTCTGTCTTTTGCGATAATTCTACGTTTAAAAAGTTTGTCAAGACCCTTTCTTCAGATTGTGGAAACTGTGAATTGTGGAAATCTGAAATAAGAGCATCAGTGGGTCAGGCAGCATCCGTGGAAAGAGAAACTGTTAACTTTTGGAAAAAGCTGGAAGCAGATGAAGGGTCTCGATATGAAATGTTGACTGTCCAGTCAGACTGCAGTCAAGTCTTGACCTGAAATGTCGCCCATCCTGTTCTCCAGGGATGCTGCCTGACCTGCGGAGTTACTCCAGCACTTTGAGTCCCATTGTGTAATTAACCAGCATCTGCAGTTCCTTGTTTCCACGTTTTCTCAGCCTATTTGTCTGGTTTGGATTTTGTTTTGACAGCTTTCTCTGAGTGGGATATTGGGCTGTTATTTGCCATTTAAAGGTCAAAATACAAAAGATTGCCTCTTGGGACACAGCGAGCAGCATGCTTTTTTTTTGGGAAGAGATATATAATAAAGTTTTGGAATGCCACTTAACTACATGTTTAGAAATTCTCTTTAAGAGAGAGTTAACAGTTTGTGTAACAAAATTAATGTTACAACATTGAAACTCGTATTGTCTACGGTCAACTTGAATTGAACAGACTATCCAATTAGTTCCATTCCTCTCCATGAAAGAACTAGATAGCGTGGTTGTGTAAGGAGGTTACTTGAAATGGAGCGTCCAGAGCCAGAGGGCACAGCCTCAGAATAAAAGGACATACCCGAACGGGAGATGAGGAGGAATTTCTTTAGCCAGAGGGTGGTGAATCTGTGGAATTCATTGCACAGATGGCAGTAGAGGCCAAGTCATTGGGTATTTTTTTAAAGCAGAGATGATTGATAGACTCCATTGATCTGTAAAGGCCTGCCCACTTACGCGACCTTTACAGGCGACTGCCGGCACCAGCAATAGGTTGCCGGAATTTTCGACATGTTGAAAATTCAGCGGTGACCAGAAAGACGCTACGACTCTTTGGAGACCTCTCACGACCATACAGACGACCCCTGACGACATGTCGCGGGTGACCTCTCACGACCTATCACGGGTGCCGGCAGTCGCCTGTAAAGGTCGCGTAAGTGGGACAGGCCCTTAAGGGTGTCAAAGGTTACGAGGAGAAGGCAGGAGATTGGAGTTGAGAGGAAAAAAAAGATCAGTCGTGATCAGATGGCGGAGCAGACTCGATGGGCCGAATGGCCTAATTCTGCTCCTCTATCTTGTGGTTTTGTCTCTCTATCCATTTCTCCTACTCTATCCCCAACACACTGCAAATATTTTTCTGATCTGTCTTTTTTTCTTCGAAAACTCCAGTTTAAACAGTTTCCTCTGATCTTTCAAACATTCCAATCCATCATAACTCGCAGCTTAAAATAAGAACTGCTCACGCCATCAGTTCCAACGCTAAATAAAATTCCTTCACGTTATTGACACACTGCCACTTGCTATATCTGATTCTGGACTATTATCAAAACTATTTATAATTTGGAATATTTTTAAATTAGTCCCATCTCTGCTTATTGAAGATAAATTCTAGATTTCTCTGCCTTTGGTTAACAAAACCCCCCTCTTCCCTGTTTTGATTATTGACCCACACAGCTAAACATTAAGAAACGACGCAAAGTGCAGGAGTAACTAAGCAGTCAGGTAACATCTGTGGAGAACATGGATTAGGTGATTTTTCGTGTGTGGGCAGGAACTGCAGATGCTGGTTTACACCGAAGATAGACACTAAAATGCTGGTGTAACTCTGATTTTTCATGTCAAGAACCTTCTGTAGACTTGAACTTTAAATATGAAGAAAGATACTTGCAAATGGGAGCAAAGTGCCTGAGTCTGGCATCCAGTTATCAACACATAGACTAATAACTTAAATATAATGGAGCGGCTGGGCTTGTACACTCTGGAGTTTAGAAGGATGAGAGGGGATCTTATTGAAACATATAAGATTATTAAGGGTTTGGACACGCTGGAGGCAGGAAACACGTTCCCGATGTTGGGGGAGTCCAGAACCAGGGGCCACACAGTTTAAGAATAAGGGGTAAGCCATTTAGAACGGAGACGAGGAAACACTTTTTCCCACAGAGAGATGTGAGTGTGGAATTCTCTGCTTCAGAGGGCGGTGGGGTCGGTTCTCTGGATACTTCCAAGAGAGAGCTAGATGGGGCTCTTAAAGATAGCAGAGTCAGGGGATATGGGGAGAAGGCAGGAACGGGGTACTGATTGGGGATGATCAGCCGCGATCACATTGAATGGCTCGAAGGGCCGAATGGCCTACTCCTGCACCTATTGTCTATTGTCTATAACTTTTCCTTTTGTTAATCATGTTTGCTGGTGTCCAGCGTGGAATAGATGACTCGTATCTAATGTTTCAATGTGGTAGAATATCACTGAACACTTGGCCTTTCGGAGACCACTTGCAGAGCTGCTGTCATTTTGTACATGGTTGAAATAATTTCTACAAAGTTAGTTGTCAACACTGAAAATGTTCTATTTATTTTTGATTCTAATGCATTTATCACTTTATATATATAGTCTGTTCCGCACAATATTTCAGTACATGCATCTCACGTTTTATGTATGTTTGATGAATGTGTTTTTGCAATAACATGCTTGTTTAATTAACACTAAAACCCGATTCACACGCTGTACTTTTGAAATACCGCGCTCAAATTTATCGGAAGGAACTAGAGATGCTGCTTTACACCGAAGATAGACACAAAATGCTGGAGCAACTCAGCGGGACGGGTGGCATCTCTGGGGGGAAGGAATGGGTGACGTTTTGGGTCGAAACCCTTCTTCGGACTGAGCTCCTTCTCTCCAGTGATGCTGCCTGTCCCGCTGAGTTAAGGGCCTGTCCCACTTTCACGACCTAATTCACGACCTTTTTTTACTCGTGGACATTTATCATCATGTTGAAAAAACTCCCCGACCTACTTGATGCTACGAGTACCTACGATTAGCATCACGACCTACCTACGACCTCGTGACGACCATGCTGCGAGTATGAGTCAAGGGCAAACTCGGCAGAGGTCGTGAATTAGGTCGTGAAAGTGGGACCGGCCCTTAACTCCAGCATTCTGTTTCTACCGCACTCAGATTTATGCCTGTTTATATGTCTTATGTCTAATTTCTGTTTTTGTATTACGCGCTGCTTTTCAGGAAGGTAACTCCTTCATAAAATGCAAGGTACCTGGACATTATTGTTCCATAGTCAGTTTACCATGACCACCAGTCTCTCCCTATTCACAGCCCACATATTAAACTCCTTGACAATGGTCTGGGTATGTAGTTTACCACTGTAAACACTCACAAACCTTAAATTGTAGCTGCATTTAACCGGATATGCAACTCCTTGTTCTGCAGTGCAAAACATTTAGTCTTGCAGATCATGGTGCTACAAACAGCCGGTCGGATCATAACGAGGGTCCCTCAGTCAGAGAATAAGGTAAACTTTTTATCATACGTTCTAATGATGTTGGTTGAAGGATAAATGTTGGCCAAGGTCCAGGACAACCTGCTATTTGAGTGTTGTGGAGTCTTGATGTACTGTGTTTTTACATTGGAGTTGAAACATGGCAGAGGCACACAGTTTAGTTTGGAGATACAGCGCGGAAACGGGCCCTTCAGCCCACCAAGTCCGCACCGACCAGCGACCCCCGCACGTTAACACTATACTACTTCTTCTTTCGTGTGGCGTGCACAGCCTAACGTTGGACAACTTGTTCTATTTGATCTTCCGTTTGTGCACGTCGAGTTGATTGCATTAGTCGAAACAGGGCGGACCACGTGAAGGTTGCAATCTTCCACCCCCACACTATACTACACACACTAGTGACAATTTACACTTTTACCAAGGCAATTAATCTACAAACCTGCATGTCTTTGGTGTGTAGGAGTAAACTGGAGCATCCAGAGAAAACCCACACAGGTTATGGGGAGAAGGTACAAACTCCGTTCAGGCAAGCACCTGTAGTCAGGATGGAACCTGGGTCTCTGACTCTGTAAGGCAGCAACTCTACCACTGCACCACCTTGCCGACCTGATAGAGCTGCTGGCCCACCGCTTCAGAGAACCGGGTTCGATGCCGACCTTGAGTGCTAATGTTGATGGCATGTTCACTCTGTGACAGTGTGGGTTGCCGCCCATGTTTCAAAGGGGTCTTTCTGCCGACTGGATAGCACGCAACAAAAGCTTTTCACTGTATAATTAATTAAAATCATGTATAATTATGATGCTTCAATTAAATAATTATAATTTAATTATTTAAATCAGATAATTTAATTACACGATTGTATAATTAATTAAAACACTGTATAATAAATTAAACTGAACTGAACGGGTTAGATTATTAACCTTTAAGGGCCTGCCCCACTGTACGAGCTAATTCCAAGAGTTCTTCGGAGTTTCCCCGATTCGAACTCGGAGAATTACGGTAATAGCCGCTCGTAGCCTACTCGGGGTTCTCGTGGACATTTTGCAACATGTTGAAAAATTTTCATGAGTCTTCACGAGCTTACCGCGTTTCCTGAGTACCTGCCGTTGGCGTTACGAGCCGCTAAGAGACGTCCCGAGCTCCGAAGTACCCGCGACGTACATTCTACGTGCTTACCACGAGTTTGATTATATTTTGAACTCGGGAGAGCGCTTGAATTAGCTCGTACAGTGGGACAGGGTCATTAGTGTACGAGGAGAATTGGGCAGAATTAACGGGCAGGCGAGAGAGAAGAGATTGCACAGAAATAATGGGGGGAATGTGACCGATGAGAATGCTTTGTGAGGGAGCATGGGCTCAATGGGCCAGATGGTCTCTGGGCTATCCCTGGAACATAAGTAAAATATGATGGCCCTAGTGAAGCAGCACTCCTGATTGAATGCATGTACCATACATGCTCATGATACATTGAGCTCTTTATCATGTTCGATGCAGGACATGTCATACATGTTCAATACATGCCCTACATAATGTGAAATGTAACATGTGCAAGATCCAGAGAGAGACTTGAAGACAATTCTCTGGCCAGGAAGACAGACACAAAATGATGGAGTAACTCAGCGGGACAGGCAGCATCTCTGGAGAGAAGGAATGGGTGACGTTTCGGATCGACACCCTTCAGAGCCTGAAGAAGGGTCTCGACCCGAAACGTCACCCATTCCTTCTCTCCAGAGATGCTGCCTGCCCCGCTGAGTTACTCCAGCACTTTGTGTCCATCTTCGGTTTAAACCAGCATCTGCAGTTCCTTCCTACACAATTCTCTGGCCGACACTGAGCAAACAGGATACTTGGTACAAAACAGGGCCGTTTATCTCCTGTTATAATTTCTGTTACTGATCTGTATAGCTTTAGGCAACAATAGTTTTTGTATTACTAATACAGTGTAGTATATTGTTACAGAAAAATCTGACTTGCAGACATTGTATGATGGGGTTATGAGGTGCGTATTTTCAGCTATTATGATGCCAGGTGACCGTGGTTGGTAGCAGCACTTGGTACACAATTACCTCGGCACTTTATATAAAACTCCTTGCCTGCTGTTGCCTTTTCTTCAGACTTCAGGGTCGCCATGAAGTGTGTTCTCTTCTGATTTTCGATGCTCTTGTAAAGCTTTGCCACCTGGCAGCTCGCTTTGGACTGGGGTGTGTAGTTAGGGGTGGCAGGGCTCGAGACATTTGCACTAACGGTTGCTGGCAGCACAATGGGGTAAAACCCTGGGTGGGAGGGCGAAGCGTTTGGTTTGCGACGAGCAGACTGATTGACAAGATGACTGACATGTGTTTTATGTTGGATTGTTTTAACTTTAATGCACTTAATAAAATGAACTATTTTGTATTGCAGTTGTAGTCCCTTTTTGCAATTACTACCCTTGCACTGTTGACAGATGATGGTGACGCTACTTTCAAAGTGGTTTAATAGTTCTTTATTATCATCTTCTTTTGTGTCTGTCTTCCGTGTTTCAAATGTTGACATCGCTGTCATCGTCCGTCCTGAAAACGATGCGTCGCTGCCTCAAAAAGGCTGGCAGCATCATCAAAGACCCACACCATCCTGGCCACACACTCATCTCCCTGCTACCTTCAGGTAGAAGGTACAGGAGCCTGAAGACTGCAACAACCAGGTTCAGGAATAGCTACTTCCCCACAGCCATCAGGCTATTAAACTTGGTTCGGACAAAACTCTGAACATTAATAGCCCATTATCTGTTATTTGCACTTTATCAGATTATTTATTCATGTGTGTGTATATATTTATATAATGGTATATGGACACACTGATCTGTTTTGTATTCATGCCTACTATGTTCTGTTGTGCTGAAGCAAAGCAAGAATTTCATTGTCCTATCAGGGACACATGACAATAAACTCTCTTGAATCTTGAGATTCCGGCGACAATCAGTGGAAGCCATCACTTGTTGCAGTAGATGATGGTGGTAGCAGAATTAGCTCGGGACACTTCCAGTTTCCAGCCCCGCGACCTGGATGCTTCTGCTATGGGGCCTTTATTATCATATGTATCAAGGACTCGAGTCCCAGCCTACTCAACCTCTACCTATTGCTCAGACTCTCTCGTCCTGGCAACATCCAGCATCCTCGTGAATCTTCTCTGTACTCATTCCAGCTTGACAACATCTTTCCTATAACACGGTGCCCAGAACTGAACACAATACTCTAAATGTGGCCTCACCGACATCTTAAACAACTGCAACATGAACTCCCAACCGCAAATCTCAAGTCTGGGGTTCAAGGCTAGATTCGGGGGTTCAGCCGACATTCAACTCTTGAGTAATTATAATTGCCAATGTTCTGAAATAAAAGCATGGGAATGAATGAATAACCGAAGATGGTTATTCAATCCCTTGAGCCTATCTTGCATCTTCCGTGGCATGAAGGCTTGGCAGTGAATCATATTCTGCATTTGATCCCATTGATCTGCAAATCACAGTTTTTGCTGCTTGCATGGTGGTGCAGCGGTAGAGTTGCTGCCTCACAGCGCCAGAGACCCGGGTTCGATCCTGACCACGGGTGCTGTCTGTATGGAGTTTGTACGTTCTCCCTGTGACCACGTGGGTTTTCTCCGGGTGCTCCGGTTTCCTCCCACACTCCAAAGACGTGCAGGCTTGTCTCTGTAAGTTGTCGCTGGCGTGCAGGATAGAACAAGTGTGTGGGTGATCGCTGGTCAGCGCAGACCGATGGGTCTGTTTCCACGCTGTATCTCTAAATAAACAATATTAAGGAAGTAACTTTAAATACTGTAGATTCAATCAGCTATGAAAAACAATCTGGATTCCATGTCCCAGTAAAACAAATGGCCTTTTGTTTGAGTTGGGAAGGAGTTGGCAGACTGGGGAATCTGGAGCGGAGAAATGTAACAATGAACCATTGTCGGGGGGGAAAAGCCAGTGAGGTACGACAGAGAATGAGCCTCAGGTAATTGGTGAATTACTGGAGATAGACACAAAATGCTGGAGTAACTCTTGAATTTTCACGTCATTCCTATCATTTCATCATTAGGTATTGGACGAGTTCCTATACATCACCACAGATAGCCTGGCTCCAACAAGCACGGAAATCACATGCAAAGCAATGACAAGCAGTTGCCATGGTATGAGCGAGTGTGCAGTTAAATAAAGCAAAGATCTGTTTAAATAGAAACTGCAATAGAGGATTTGAAGACAGACTGGAGTAACTCAGCGGGACAGGCAGCATCCCTGGAGAGAAGGAATGGGTAACGTTTCTGGTCGAGACCCTTCTTCAGACTGAGATTCTGGGGAGAAGGAGACATAGAGATAAGGAAGTGTAAGGTGTGAGAATGTGACATTAAAGGGGATGCAGATCAAGGAGAATGTAGAATAGATCCTTGTTAGCGAGGAGAAGGTGACAACGTAGCATCTAGAGATAAAATTTAATCAAGGGGACAGTCAGACTGGTCGGAGAACGGGGATGGGGGGAGGGACGTAGAGAGCGGGGAATGCAAGGGCTACTTGAATTTAGAGAAGTCAATATTCATACCGCTGGGGTGTGAGCTGCCCAAGTGAAGTATGAGGTGTTCCTCCAATTTGTGCTGGGGCCTTTGTTGGCACTGAGTTAAGGGCCTGGCCCACTTGCGCGTCATTTACGCGACATCGTTTATACGTCATGACGCATGATGAGCACGTTGTGACGTGCAGGTGATGCGCGCATTACAAGCGCATGGTGTGCATTACGCGTGCGTGGTGACGTAGGCAGTCGCGCGCGGCGCCCCAGGATTTTGGGATTCACAAAATCTTCGCGCGCCATCTGCGTGACGTGCAAATTACGCCCAAGTGGGACAGGCCCTTTAGCCTCTGTGCATACTTTGGGTGTGGGCACAGAGTCAGCCAGCTATCACAACAATTGTGTGGAGTGATCCAGATATCTCCCGCCCCTTTGTGGTCAGGCAGGATGGGATAAACAACTGCCCGGCTATCAGATGTAGCTTCATAGCAAAATGTATTGCACGGATGTACGAAGGGGCAGGTTTCAAGCAGGAGTGGGGAGCAGTCACAACCATTGTAGGTAGGAACTGCAGATGCCGGTTTACACCAAAGATAGACACAAAGTGCTGGAGTAACTCAGCGGGACAGGCAGCATCTCTGGAGAACATTGACAGGCGACAGGATGAAGAATCTGAAGAAGGGTTCCGACACGAAACGTCATCTATCCATGTCCTCCAGAGATGCTGCCTGACCAGCTGAGTTACTCCAGCACTTTGTGTTGTTGAGTGAGAGGCGGATGGAGAATTAGAGAATGGTTCTGAGATGTTAGGTCATAGAGTTATACAGAGCGGAAACAGGCCCTTCGGCCCACCGGGTCTGCGCCGACCGGTGATCCCCGCACATTAGCACTATCCTACACACACTAGAAACTTTTTTTTAACATTTACCGAGAAAATTAACCTACAAACTCGTATGTCTTTGGTGTGTGGGAGGAAACCGAAGATCTCGGAGAAAACCCTCACAGGTCACGGGGAGAACGTACAAACTCTGTAGGGACAGCACCCGTAGTCGGGATCGAACCCGGGTCTCCGGCGCTGCGAGCGTCCCAAGCAGCAACTCTACCGCTGCGCCACTGTGGCCGCCCTGTGTGCAGTCTTTGTGCTGGATCACAGCCAGCGTGGGCCCTGGGGCCTTGTTCCCACCCTGTCAGCTCAAGCCTCACTCAATTAATGCGTTCTTTCCGCATTCCTCAGCCACTAATACATGAACCCATCAGTTCCTTTCCTGGCGTTGATCCAGTTAGGCTTCCAGCCCTGTTGGTATTTCTTAGAAGCTTCTTCCCTCAACTCATGATTACGGGTCTGAAGAAGAGTCTCAACCCGAAACAACACCTATTCTTTTCCTCCAGAGATGCTGTCTGATCCGCTGAGTTACTCCAACTTTTTGTGTCTATCTTCAATACTATGAAGGTAGACAAAAATGCCGGAGAAACTCAGCGGGTGAGGCAGCATCTATGGAGCGAAGGAAATAGGCAACGTTTCGGGCCGAAACCCTTCTTCAGAACTTCAATACTATGAAGTTGCTTTGATTCAGGAACGCCAAGCATTGAAGGTGACCATTCAGCCTGCTGTCTTGTGCTAACCCTTTGATATATATCTCCAGCATTCAGATCCCAACCCTTTGTCAATTATCTGCAGTATTGATCCAGTGTTTATCCACTGCACTTACACGGATGCCTCTGTTATTGCTTACTAACATAGAGGTGTCAGGGGTTACGGGGAGAAGGCAGGAGAATGGGGTTGAGAGGGAAAGATAGATCAGCCATGATCGAATGGCGGAGTAGATGTGATGGGCCGAATGGCCATCATTCTGCTCCTCTCACTTATGAACCTATGAACTAAATTAATGTTTGGGTTATTCAAGTTGTTTTATTTGCCTTGGGATATTTATACCTGAACTTTAAAGAATTGCTGGTGAGGCTTATTTAGTAGAAAAGTATGTTTGAATTTGAATCCGTGTCAATTTATTATTATGTCTCATTTAATTCCCACCACATACAGATGTTCCACAGCTACAAAAGTGGACAACAATATTTTATTCATTGCTAATGTGTCCCCAGAGTTCTGGTGTGGTTTGTAACTGGGCCCGAGATAGCGAATAGCTGGTCCAAACTACAAGGCTCATCTAGACTACTGTGGAAGGTTGGCCCTGATCTCGGGAAGATCACGATTCCTCTCGCAGTTGGCATTATCCCCACGTCCCCGCCCATAGCTCTCGATTCCCTGAATTTCCAGCAATCCACAATCAACATCTCCACAGCAACACATGAATAGGTCTCAGCAGTGGATTGTTCCAGAATGCAGAACAATAGACAATAGACAATAGGTGCAGGAGTAGGCCATTTGGCCCTTCGAGCCAGCACCGCCATTCAATGTGATCATGGCTGATCATTCCCAATCAGTACCCCGTTCCTGCCTTCTCCCCATATCCCCTGACTCCGCTATCTTTAAGAGCCCTATCTAGCTCTCTCTTGAAAGCACCCAGAGAACCGGTCTCCACCGCCCTCTGAGGGGGAGAATTCCACAGACTCACCACTCTCTGTGAGAAAAAGTGTTTCCTCGTCTCCGTTCTAAATGGCTTACTCCTTATTCTTAAACTGTGTGGCCCCTGGTTCTGGACTTCCCCCAACATCGGGAACATGTTTCCTGCCTCTAGCATGTCCAAGCCCTTAACAATCTTATATGTTTCAATGAGATCCCCCTCATCCTTCTAAACTCCAGAGTGTACAAGCCTCCATTCTCTCAAGGAATAAAGAAATTTCTCATCTCAGTCTTCAATGGCTGATCCCATATCCTGAGACTGGTCCCCTGCTGTTTTGGCCTCCAGGGTATAAATAGTGGCATCAGAAGCCTGGACATTAGTTGGCAGCACGGTGGGGCAGCAGTGGAGTCCTGGGTTTCACATAGTGGTGGCATTGTGGTGCAGCGGGACGGTCCGATATAGTTGGACATATCGTGGGCGGCATGGTAGCGCAGCAGGAGAGGTTGCTGCCTTACAGCGCCGGAGACCCAGGTTTTCGACCCCGACTGCGGGTGTTGTCTGTACGGAGTTTGTCCCTTCTCCCCGTGACCTGCGTGGCCTTTCTCCGAGATCTTCGGTTTCCTCCCACACTCCAAAGACGTACAGGTCTGTAGGTTAATTGGCTTGGTGTAAATGTGTAAATTGTTCCTAGTGTGTGCAGGATAGCCTTAGTGTGTGGGGATCGCTGGTCTGTGTGGACTTGGTGGGCCGAAGGACCTATTTCCGTGCTGTATCTCTATCAAAAAAAAATAAACCAAGATATTTGGGGACAATCAGAGAATTTAAACTCCAGAGAATCTCATTTTAATCTAAACGCAACCCAAATTATTTTCTATGTCTGACAAGGCCTTATCCACATTTGTTTATTGTTTCCAGACCAGCGCTATCGAAAAGATCTGTTAACTGGCGTAAGTATGTGTGTTGTTTGTCTCATTCATTCATTTTCTGAAACTCACCAGCAATGGTCCACAAACACAGCCAACGGATTTCATTTTCCTCTCGTTTCCCAGAGTTCAGATCCAATCCCAGAAGAGACTGAAGTTGAAGAATTGGCTCCTTGCAATAGCTCGATGGAAAAGCATCCCACCAGGTTTGCCCTGCGTTGGGAAGATAAAAAGAGGAATTCCGGAAATCAACCGAGGGCTTGGGTGGCTGAGAGACTTTTGCTTTGCTTTTAGACTTTAGAGATACAGCACAGAAACAGGCCCTTCGGCCCACCGAGTCCAGTGATCACCCCGTACACTAATGGGCCTGTCCCACTTAGGCGTTTTTTTCCGGCGATTGCCGGCGACTGTCATAGTCGTAGCAGGTCACCGAAAAAACGGCGACTGGACCCCCCCCCTACGACAATGTCTCCGACAATGTCGACAACAACCTACCTCCTAGTCGACGTCAAAATTCAGCGGCGATCGGAAAAAGGTATGACTCTTTGGGCTACCAACCACCAAACAGGCGTCACCCCGCAACATGTCGCGGGGTGACTCCTGTTTGGTGGTGAGTAGTCGCCCAAAGAGTCGTACCTTTTTCTTGTCGCTGCTGGATTTTCAACATGTTGAGAATTTTCGGCAACCTGCTGTGACTATGACGGGTGCCAGCAAGTCGCAGAAAAAATATCGTAAGTGACAGGCCCTTTGGAGGGAGGTGGGACTAGCATCGATGGCGCATATTTGTCCACATGGACAAGTTGGCTCAACATCTTGTTTAGAAACATAGAAAATAGGTGCAGGAGGGGGCCATTCGGCCCTTCGAGCCAGCACCACCATTCATTGTGATCATGGCTGATCGGCCCCAATCAATATTCCGTGCCTGCCTTCTCCCCATATCCCTTGATTCCACTAGCCCCTAGAGCTCTATCTAACTCTCTCTTAAATCCATCCAGTGATTTGGCCTCCACTGCAGGGAATTCCACAAATTCACAACTCTGGGTGAAAACGTTTTTTCTCACCTCAGTCTTAAATGGCCTCCCCTTTAGTCTAGGACTGTGGCCCCTGGTTCTGGACTCGCCCAACATTGGGAACATTTTTCCGGCATCTAGCTTGTCCAGTCCTTCTATAATTTTATATGTTTCTATAAGAACCCCCTCATCCTTCTAAACTCCAGTGAATACAAGCCTAGTCTTTTCAATCTTTCCTCATATGACAGTCACGCCATCCCAGGGATCAATCTTGTGAACCTACGCTGCACTGCCTCAATCACAAGGATATCCTTCCTCAAATTAGGAGACCAAAACTGTACGCAATACTCCAGATGTGGTCTTACCAGAGCCCTATACAACTGCAGAAGAACCTCTTTACCCCTATACTGAAATCCTCTTGTTATGAAGGCCAACATTCCATTAGCTTTCTTCACTGCCTGCTGTACCTGGACGCCATCTTTCAGTGACCGGTGTACAAGGACACCCAGGTCTCGCTGCACCTCCCCCTTACCTAACCTAACACCATTGAGATAATAATCTGCCCCCTTGTTTTTGCCGCCAAAGTGGATAACCTCACATTTATCTATATTATACTGCATCTGCCACGCATCTGCCCACTCACTCAACCTGTCCAGGTCACCCTGCAACCTCCTAACATCCTCTTCACAGTTCACACTGCCACCCAGCTTTGTGTCATCTGCAAACTTGCTAGTGTTGCTCCTAATACCTTCTTCCAAATCATTAATATATATGGTAATATATATCCCTGCTCTATGACTCTATCACTATGTTTTAGTTTAGTTTAGAGATGCAGCGCGGAAACAGGCCCTTCAGCCCACCAGGTCCGCGCCGACCAGCGATCCCCGCATATTAACACTATCCTACACACACTAACGACAATTTTTACATTGATCAAGCTAATTAACCTTCAAACCTGTACGTCTTTGGAGTGTGGGAGGAAACCGAAGATCTCGGAGAAAAGCCACGCGGTCACGGGGAGAACGTACAAACTCCGTACAGACAGCACCCGTAGTCGGGATCGAACCCAGGTTTCCGGCGCTGCAAGCGCTGTAAGGCAGCAACTCCACCGCCACGCCACCGTGCCGCCCATTGTCCCTAGTGTGTGTGTAGGCTGGTGTCAGTGTGCGGGGATCGCTGGTCAGCGCAGACTCAGTGGGCCGAAAGGCCTGTTTCCATGCTGTATCTCTAAACTAAACCCTTCAGTGGACAAGAAACAGAAAGATATGAACCTGAAGTGAGTAAATGGGATTAGTGTTGATGCTCACGATAGTCAGTGTAGACGTGATGGGCTGAAGGGCCTGTTTCTCTGCTGCATAACTCAAAGTCTCTAAACCCCTCTTCCTGGGGTTAGGAGGGAGAGATAGATTAGCCATGATTGAATGGCGGAGTGGACTTGATGGGCTGAATGGCCTAATTCTGCTCCTATTATGACTATTACCTTATGAGGACACAAAGTGCTGGAGTAACTCAGCGGGTCAGGCAGCATCTCTGGGGAACACAGATAGCTGACGTCCCGGGATGGGGCCCTTCCTCTAACTCTCCGAATCTGTGACCAAATCTTTGATCGCTTGCTCCAATACTTTTCATCTTGATGTCAAATTATTATAGACAATAGACAATAGGTGCAGGAGCAGGCCATTCGGCCCATCGAGCCAGCACCGTCATTCATGGCTGATCATCCCCAATCAGTACCCCGTTCCTGCCTTCTCCCCATATCCCCTGACTCTGCTATTTTTAAGAGCCCAATCTAGCTCTCTCTTGAAAGCATCCAGAGAACCTGCCTCCACCGCCCTCTGAGGCAGAGAATTCCACAGACTAATTTTTAGTATGTCGTCCTATGAAGCTGAATGATGTGTTTATACCATGGTGGAGGTGAGACACAAATGCTAGTTATAATTGTCTACACCGGAAAAAATTAAAACTTTGACATTCCTGTGGTTAGTTCAAATTTGTTTTTATATTTACTTAGGTTAAAAATGTGGTGTTTGGTTGGCTGTGTCGTAACCTGTTTGGGTGCAAATCTGCTTGGCAGAGGCTCTTGTGCAGATTACAGTTCATTGAGTTCACTCTGGTAGTTTAGTTTAGCTGAGAGAGACAGCATGGAAACGGGCCCTTCGGCCCACCGAGTCCGTGCCGACCGAATGATCATCCATTCACACTAGTTCTATATTATCCCACCTTCTCACCCACTCCCTGCACTACACACTAGGGTCAATTAACCTAAAAACCCTCACGTCATTGGGAATGTCAGGAAGAAACCGGAGCACTTGGAGGAAACTCACTGGGTCGCAGGGAGAATGTGCAAACTCCACACAGACAGCACCCGAGGTCAGAATCAAACCCGGGTGTCTGTGGTTGTGAGGCAGCAGCTCCTCCAGGTGCCGCACTGTTAATGGGCATAAGGTAGTTAAAAGGTGTTGGGAAAATAGGTGGATTGATGTGATTACTCCGAGAGCTAGTATAGACTCAGTGGGCCGAATGGTGACCTCCCAACGTCAAATGGAAACAGCATTCAGCATGCACCACTAGCCGTGCTTATGCCCAGTCATGGGCAGGGAAGATATCCATGCATTGTTGGTAAGGTTGTTGGTTAGTCCTTTAAATTCTAGAGATACAGCATGGAAACAGGCCCTTCGGCCCATCGAGTCCAGGCTGAGCAGCAATCACCCCCGTACACCAACCTACACGTACTGGGGTCAATGTCACAACTTACCGAAGCCAATTAACCTACAAACCTGCACGTCTTTGGATCGTGGGAGGAAACCAGAGCACCCGGAGAAAACCCACCCGGCCACAGGGAGAGGGTACGATCAGCACCCATAATCAGGATGGAGCCCAGGAACCTGGCGCTGTGAGGCAGCAACTCTACCGTTACGCCACCATGCCACCCACGGTCTGTAAGTAATGGCCCTGTCCCACGGGCATGCGGTAACAGGCGGTGAAGCGCGGCGTCCCCGGAAACGGGGACCGCGCGGCTACCACGGGAGCGCCGCGCGGGGGGCCGAGTGTTCACCGTACGGCCGGTCCCACGAGCATGCGGCAAGTGCAACCTAACCGGAAGCGGTTGCCGCGCGGGGGGCCGAGTGTTTACCGTACGGCCTGTCCCACGAGCATGCGAATGCATGCGGCGAGCGCGGCGTCGGGTGATGACGTCATCGCGCAACGCAACGAGCTACGCGATGACGTCGAGACGGCTCGCGGCGTCCAGGCGGTGCTCGCGGTGAAGAGGCGGCGGCTGGGCGGCAGGCCGAGATTTTTGGACAGTGTCAGTTTTTCTAAGCACCGCGCGGTGTCGGGGCCAACTACATACGGTTCCGGCGATCTGCGTGGGACCGCCCCGCGGGCCATGCACGGTCCCCTAGCGGTCTATGTGCGGTCCCCACTTCCTGCTACACCGAGCTTCACCGCCAGTAACCGCCTGCCCGTGGGACAGGGCTATTAGAGTGCTGGTTATTAATGTGAAATTTGTTACTATTTACCTGCTCAGAGATACTGTAACCAACATCAATACAGAATGCCTCAGTGGTCAATGGACTGAGATTAATGAGAAGACAATGTTCCACACAACAACAGAATATTTAGGCCTCCACAACAAACAGCGGAACATGTTGACCAGCGAGTGTAACCCAACAATTCCTCCTACTTGCCTTTGTTCCCTACAATTAGACTAGCTCGCCAATGACTTGGCAAAAACCTTTCAAAACAATGACCTGTAACTATTTTGTTACATTAACCAGCCTATCTTTAAAAGGCCTGCCTCACGAGTCTGCGGTCATTGGCGGCGAAACAGGAAGAATCTACCGCTCCTGGGCCGCCATAGACCGCGCACTCGGTCAAACGCACAATTCCGGGGCCGTGCGGCGTTGTTCCCAACACCGCACGGTGCTAAAATAAAACCAACACTGTTCAAAAATATGTCCCTACCGCACAGCCTCCGCCAGTGTGGCTCGAGCGCCGTGCGTCGAACTTGCACCGCCACAGCCTCCGCCAGTGAGGCACGTGTGCGGCACGGCCGCCGCCACAGCCACCGCTACAGCGCCGCGATCAGGACGGCCGCCGCCGCAGCCCCGCAGATCCAAAATGACGTCATCGCAGTCGGCCCGCCCTTTTTTTAACTTACCGCAAGCACGTGGGACCAGCCGTATTTAAATCACTTGGCCCCCGCGCAGCATCCGTGCGGCGCTCCTGTGGCATAGGCTCGGCGCTCTCGTCATTGCCGTGCGGTCCCCTCTACAGGTGAAGCTTCACCGCCGATGACCGCAACACCGTGAGACAGAGCCTTAACTGACGGGTGTCAGGGGTTATGGGGAGAAGGCAGGAGAATGGGTTGAGAGGGAGAGATAGATCAGCCATGATTGATTGGGGGAGTAGACGTGAAGGGCCGAATGGCCTAGTTCAGTTTAGTTTAGAGATACAGTGTGGAAACAGGCCCTTCGGCCCACCGAGTCCACGCCGAATGTCGCCCATTCCTTTTCTCCAGAGACGCTGCCTGTCCCGCTGAGTTACTCCAGCAATTTGTGTCCACCTTCGATTTAAACCAGCATCTGCAGTTCTTTCTTACACCCCAGCGGTATGAACATTGACTTCTCTAACTTCCCCCGAGTGTGTAGGGAGGGGAAGAGCAATTGGGATGACGTAGAACTAGTGTGAACAGGTGATCGATGGTCGGAACGGACTGGGTGGGCCGAAGGGCTTGTTTCCATGCTGTACCTCTGAACTCAACAGAAGCAG
>CM075992.1:3607089-3624589 GCA_038087875.1 Malacoraja senta
CTGAGTTTCTCCAGCACTTTTGTCTCCCTTCGATTTTCCAGCATCTGCAGTTCCTTCTTAAAGCCTTCGCATCCTTCCTGTTATGAGGTGACCAGAACTACACACAATTTTCCAAATGGTCAGCGTCTCCTTTATTATCCCGTGTACCAAGTTACAGTGAATCTCTTTTTTCATATTGAGCAGAAAGATTTTTGCCAGAGATAAGTAGAATACATTTTTTGTTTAGTTTAGCTTAGAGATACAGCGAGGACACATAGATACATAGATACATAGAAAATAGGTGCAGGAGTAGGCCATTCGGCCCTTCGAGCCTGCACCGCCATTCAATATGATCATGGCTGATCATCCAACTCAGTATCCCGTACCTGCCTTCTCTCCATACCCCCTGATCCCTTTAGCCACAAGGGCCACATCTAACTCCCTCTTAAATATAGCCAATGAACTGGCCTCAACTACCCTCTGTGGCAGAGAGTTCCAGAGATTCACCACTCTCTGTGTGAAAACGTTTTTCCTCATCTCGGTCTTAAAGGATTTCCCCCTTATCCTTAAGCTGTGACCCCTTGTCCTGGACTTCCCCAACATCGGGAACAATCTTCCTGCATCTAGCCTGTCCAACCCCATCAGAATTTTGTACGTTTCTATAAGATCCCCTCTCAATCTCCTAAATTCTAGCGAGTATAAGCCAAGTCTACCCAGTCTTTCTTCATATGAAAGTCCTGACATCCCAGGAATCAGTCTGGTGAACCTTCTCTGCACTCCCTCTATGGCTATAATGTCCTTCCTCAGATTTGGAGACCAAAACTGTACGCAATACTCCAGGTGTGGTCTCACCAAGACCCTGTACAACTGCAGTAGAACCTCCCTGCTCCTATACTCAAATCCTCTTGCTATGAAGGCCAACATACCATTCGCTTTCTGACACAGATCCTTCGGCCCAACGAGCTCGCATCGACCAGCGATCCCCGCACATTAACACAATCCTACACACACTGTACCAATATATGTCGAAGGGCCGAATGGCCTACTCCTGCACCTATTTTCTATGTATCTATGTATGTCTATACCAAGTATAGAAACCCAAGCCAATTAACCTACAAACCTTTATGTCTTTGGAGTGTGGGAGTAAACTGGACCAGCTGGAGAAAACCCACGCAGGTCACGGGGAGAACGTACAAACTCCGTATAGACCGCACCCGTAGTCGGGATCAAACCCGGGTCTCAAGTGCCGCAAGGCAGCAACTCTACCGCTGTGCCACTGTGCTGCATGTAGGAAGGAACTGCAGATGCTGGTTTACACCAAAGATAGACACAAAACGCTGGAGTAACTCAGCGGGACAGGCAGCATCTCCGGAGAGAAGGAATGGGTGATGTTTCGGGTCAGAATCCTTCTTCAGACTTAAGTAGAATAAGTACATGCAGCCTAACCAATGTTTTACAAAGCAGCAGCATGACTTTCTGACTTCTACTCAATGCCCCATGGAGCTGTCAGAACTGTTCATGACTAACAGGTGGTGGCGATCATCAGTGGCACATGAAGACACACCGGCAAGCTACAGTAACTATTAATTGTTGCAGGAAGCAACTGCAGATAATAATAATAATAATAATAATAATAATAATAATAATAATAATAATAATAATAATATTAATAATAATAATAATATTAATAATATTAATAATATTATTATTAATAATAATAATAATATTAATAATAATAATATTAATAATAATAATAAATACTTTATTGATCCCCTCAGGGAAATTCAGATGTCCAGAGCCCCCAACCAACAAACCCACACATTCAAAATGAACGCAGACAGAAAATACATAAAATACAATGTGGACACTACCTGAGAGCAATAATACTTAAAAAACCAATAATTAACAATTAAAAATTAAAAAATGCAAAAATGCATCCCCCTACAGCCAAATTATAAAATCTAATGGCTGCAGGGGTGAAGGATCTCCAGAACTGCTCCGTTCTACAGCGCAGGGAAAGGAGCCTGATGTTGTTCCGAGTGCTCTTTTGACCCTCCAGAATTACATGGAGGGGATGCCCTGGGTTTTTCAGATGCTGGTTTCTAGCAAAGATAGATACAAAATGCTGGAGTAACTCAGCGGGACAGGCGGCATCTCAGGAGAGAAGGAAAGGGTGACGTTTCGGGTCGAGACCCTTCTCCAGACTCGATCCGAAATGCCTCTCCAGAGATGCTGCCTGTCCCGCTGAGTTACTCCAGCATTCTTTAACCATAAGTTGGTATTGGTTCATTATTGCCTGGTGTATTGAGATACAGTGAAAAACGTTGTTTTTGCTAACCAGGCAAAACATTGGGTACTTGGCCTCATGAGGCAGTGCAACTGAGAAAATAAAGAGTAGAGAATAAAAATGCCGACAATCAAACAGCATTTTTCCAGGGAAAATGGAGAGAATGTGTGAACAGATGTGCACTTTATGCTGGGTGAAGCTTCATCTAGAATTGATTTCTTTGGAACGATTATTTTCTTTGAACTGGTATTTATTTCCTTTGGCCAAGAGAAGACCTAATTATGTGTCTAGGATTCTTGCAAGGTTTAGATTAAGTGGATAGGAAAAACAGTGGCCAGAACATAACCTTAAGGTAAAGATAACAGATCTGAGAGAGACGAGGATTCATTTCTCACTGAGTGGAGAGGCACGGTGGCGCAGCGGTAGAGTTGCTGCCCCACAGCGCCAGAGACCCGGGTTCCATCCTGACTATGGGTGCTGCCTGTATGGAGTTTGCACGTTCTCCCTGTGACTGTGTGGGTTTTTTTCAGATGCTCCGGTTTTGCTCCCCACACTCCAAAGACATACAGGTTTGCAGGTCTTCTTGTGTATGGCGTGCACAGCCTAAAGTTGTAGGCCAACTTGTTCTATTTGATTGCATTCGTCGAAACAAGTTGGACCAGGTGAAGGTTGCAATCTCCCACCCCAGGTTTGCAGATTAATTGTCTTTGGTAAGTTGTACAATTGTCCCTAGTGTGTGTAGGTTGGGGCACGGGGTGATCACTGGTCCGCACGGACTCGATGGGCTGAAGGGCCATTGTATCTCTAGAAGTCTAAAGTCTAAAGTTTAAAACCCGCAGCATTGTCTCGTGTTGCCGATTCCGTTAACGCTGCAACCTCCAATCATCGACCCTTCTCCCATGGAAATAGTTTCCTTCACTTTATCGGTTAAGTTTGTACAAGTCACGCTGTCACACTATTGCAGGACTGAGGGAGTGCAGCATTGGTGGAGGAGTTGTCCATTAGATGTGATGTTAAGTCCACGCCCCACTCATTCTCTTACAATCACCTACTGGTCCCAGCACAACCTTTGTTAAGGGGCTGTCCCACTTGGGCGACCTAATTGGCGAGTTTAGAAGAGTTTGAAAAAATGTCATGTTGAAGACCTCCTTCGACTATGTTGAAGACCAGCTACGACTAGCTACGACTAACTTTGGGAAAATTGGACACCGAATAGTGGAGAGTGAAGACGACCTCCTTTGATGAAGGAGATCGAAGGAGGTCGTCTTCACTTTTTTTCCGAAGTTAGTCGTAGCTAGACCTCCCTTCGACTATGATGAAGACTATCTACGACTACCTTCGACTACCCTCGATTACCTACGACTAACATGCCGACCTACAACGACCTACTACGACTAAACCCACGAGTATAAAAAGTAGCGATTTTTTTCCATGGCGACCTTTTTTTACTGGCGGGCATTTTTCAACATGTTGAAAAAAAACGCCGCGACCTAGCTGAGGCCTCGAGTACGCGGGGTCTACTCTCGAGCATGAAGGAGAGTTACGAAGACCTCCTAGGACCTCGTGTCGACCATGCTGCGAGTATGAGTCGAGGGCAAACTCGCCAGAACTCGCGGAATAGGTCGCCCAAGTGGGACAGCCACTTTACGACGGACCATAATGGTAGTAGGTGGTGGCTGTTATTGCCGGTTGTCCACTACCACTGAGTGAGGGGTTGTCATGTGTAGGAAGGAACTGCAGATGCTGGTTTAAACAGAAGATAGACACAAAACGCTGGAGTAACTCAGCGGGACAGGCAGCATCTCTGGAGAGAAGGAATGGGTGACGTTCTCTGGAAAGAAGGAATGGGTGATGTTCTCTTACTTACTTACTGCCTATTATGCCTCCTGGCATGTAGGGCAGCAACGAAGGTCCTCCACTCCTGTTGATTCCTTCAGTTGCTGTTTCCGTAACATATGTGTTTTACGAGACAGGGTTGTGAGCCCTGTGCTCAACCTCCAACCTGGAGGGCCAGTGGATCGCTCTTCGTCTCGCCTCTACCCTTTGACCTGTCCAGCATGGGAGACCCTAACAGGAGACGAATCTCCCTCTGGCATAGCTCTAGGGGTCACTGAGACACACAAGCTCCCCGACCACGACAAGGTTGCAATCCAACAGGGAGCTGGAGAGAAGGAATTTTGTTGTATGAGTAGTTGAAACAGACTTCCTGGTTAATACACAAAAGGATGAGTCTAAGTCTAAGATGAGTGGGAGACTGGAGCTCGCTGTCAGCATGCCGGTAGCAAGAAGCTTCGTGGCATTTAAAATGTGCCAGGAAGATTATAGATACATAGATACATAGAAAATAGGTGTAGGAGTAGGCCATTCGGCCCTTCAAGCCTGCACCGCCATTCAATATGATCATGGCTGATCATCCAACTCAGTATCCCGTACCTGCCTTCTCTCCATACCCCCTGATCCCTTTAGCCACAAGAGCCACATCTAACTCCCTCTTAAATATAGCCAATGAACCGGCCTCAACTACCTTCTGTGGCAGAGAGTTCCAGAGATTCACCACTCTCTGTGTGAAAACGTTTTTTCTCATCTCGGTCTTAAAGGATTTCCCCCTTATCCTTAAGCTGTGACCCCTTGTCCTGGACTTCCCCAACATCGGGAACAATCTTCCTGCATCTAGCCTATCTATCCAACCCCATAAGAATTTTGTACGTTTCTATAAGATCCCCTCTCAATCTCCTAAATTCTAGCGAGTATAAGCCAAGTCTATCCAGTCTTTCTTCATATGAAAGTCCTGACATCCCAGGAATCAGTCTGGTGAACCTTCTCTGCACTCCCTCTATGGCTATAATGTCCCTCCTCAGATTTGGAATTCTAATCCAGTCTTCAACACATTGGTGTTTAATCTAAACCAGAAGGCACCTCCTCTGAGCAGATCCTCAGTTACACATGTTTTCACACAAGGCAACTTCTACGATCAATCTGAAGGAGGGTCCCGACCTGAAACGTCACCTATCCATGTTCTCCAGAGATGCTGCCTGACCCGCTGAGTTACTCCAGCACTCTGTGAAACGTCACCTATCCATGTTCTCCACAGATGCTGCCTGACCCGCTGAGTTACTCCAGCACTCTGTGAAACGTCACCTATCCATGTTCACCAGGGATGCTGCCTGACCCGCTGAGTTGCTCCAGCACTCTGTGAAACGTCACCTATCCATGTTCTCCAGAGATGCTGCCTGACCCGCTGAGTTACTCCAGCACTCTGTGAAACGTCACCTATCCATGTTCCGGCAGCATCTATGGAGCGAAGGAAATAGGCAACGTTTCGGCCCGAAACCCTTCCGGGTTTCGGCCCGAAACGTTGCCTATTTCCTTCAGGGTTTCGGCCCGAAAGGTTGCCCATTTCCTTCGCTCCACAGATGCTGCCTGACCCGCTGAGTTACTCCAGCACTCTGTGTCCATCTTCACATACACTTTAATGTAGACACAAGGAACTGCCGATGCTGAGTTACTCCAGCACTTTGTGTCTTTTTTTGTGTGTAAACCAGCATCTGCAGTTCCTTGTGTCTAAAATTAAAGAATATCTAATGATAGATACAAAATGCTGGAGTAACTCAGCGGGTCAGGCAACATCTCTGGAGAAAAAGAAAGGGTGACGTTTCGGGTGAGGACACTTCTTAGTCCCTCAGATCCACATCAGCCGGTCTCCTCTCCACTCCGAAATCAAACCTCTGCACCTTTGGAGGCAGAGCCTTCTCCAGGGCAGCTCCCAGGCTCTGGAATTCTCTCCCACAACCGGTCCGAAATTCTGAGTCCCTCACCATCTTCCAGTCCCGCCTCAAGACCCATCTCTTCACCTCTGCATACCCTTAGTCCCATGTTCCCCTCCCCTCTGTCTTACTGCTCTATTTTGTTTTGTTTATTCCAGACTCTCAATTGTAAAGCGACTTTGAGTCCTGAAAAGCGCTATATAAATAAAATCTATTATTATTATTATTATTAGTACGTAGGTAAGGATTGCAAAGAGAACTTTTAGAAACTTTTAACAGAGCAGGCGGAAGAAAAGCATTTAATCTTTTCACATCAATGAAAAAACAAGTGCTTAATGGGTTGGAAAATTCCAGCCTTGACTGAAAGCTCCGGCTACCAAATTAAATAGATATCCAGTGTTTATTATGAGCGACAAATCTCTGTTTGTTTTACTGGGTGAAACACAATAGCTAAATAAAGATGTTCCCTCCTAATATAGCAATCAAACCATTCAAGCCAAATACCATCACTTACATGGAATCTCCTTCGATCTATTTATGTCCACTCAACCTAGCTTCAAACTTGACTTTAGAGTCTTAAGCCCCTGTCCCACTGTACGAGGTAATTCAAGAGTTCTCCCGAGTTTTCCCCTGATTCGAACTCGGAGAATGTCCACAGTGGGTCCGTAGGAGTTCGTGGACGTCTCGTAGGGGCTCGTACGAGGAAAAAGTAACAGGTTTTTTTCATCACGAGTATTTTCTTTACTCGTGGACATTTTTTCACAGTGTTGAAAAAAACGTCCCGAGTTTACCGGATTTCCCGAGAACCTACCGTTACTCGTACGAGCCGCTACGGGACATCCACGGACTCCTACGGACCCGCTACGGACATTCTCTGAGTTCGAATCAGGGGAAAACTCGGGGGAACTCTTGAATTACCTCGTACAGTGGGACAGGGGCTTTACAGTGAGGAAACAAGCCCTTCGGCCCACCGAGTCCGTGCCGACCAGCGATCCCTGGTTACGTAGCACTATCCCACTTACTAGGGGCAATTTACAATTAACAGAAGCCAATTAACCTACAAACCCGCACGTCTTTGGAGTGTGGGAGGAAACCGAAGATCTCGGAGAAAACCCACGCAGGTCACGGGGAGAACGTACAAGCTCCGTACAGACAGCATCCGTAGTCGGGGTCGAACCCGGGTCTCCGGGGTTGCATTCGCTGTAAGGCAGCAACTCTACCGCTGCGCCACCAGGAGAGCCAGTGGATGTGGTGTATGTGGACTTTCAAAGAGCCTTTGACAAAGTCCCACACAAGAGATTAGTGAGCAAACCTAGTACACATGGTATTAGAGGCAGGGTCAATTATTGACATGGATAGAGAACTGGTTGGCAGAGAGGAAGCAAAGAGTATGAATTAACGGGTCATTTTCAGAATCTGGACAACATGGATAGGTGACGTTTTGTGTCGGGGCCCTATTCCTCCCGAGATGTTGCCTGACCCACTGAGTTACTCCAATGCTTTGTGCCTTTTTTGTGCAGAAACAAGGAACTGCAGATGCTGGTTTCCAAAAAGGGAACAGAGGGCTGGCATCTCTGGACAACATAGTCGAAACATCGACCATCCAGGGGTAACGGTGGTGGTGGAAGCAGATACCATCGGGACATGCAAGAGGCTTTTAGATAGACCCACGGATATGCGGGGAATGGAGGGATATGGATCACGTGGAGATAAGCATGGACACTGTGGGCCGAAGGGCCTGTTTCTGTGCTATTCCATTCAATGTTCTATGTTCAGGACTGATGCTCATTTTCTTGTACCAGTGATGGCTTTGACATTTGGGAATGGGACAAGAATCGATCAGTTCGTGTGTCAGGGGTTATGGGGAGAAGGCTGGAGAATGGGGTTCAGAGGGAGGGATAGATCAGACATGATTGAATGGCGGAGTAGACTTGATGGGCCGAATGGCCTAATTCTGCTCCTATCACTTAATAACTTATAAAGAACACTGGGGGTGGTCAAAAGCTAAAAACGTTTGATTATTAAAAAAAGTGCTTGGCAGCATATCAAGAAGAGAGACCCCCCGGAATAAATATTTTCAAAGTGCTTAAAGACAAGATGTTTATAGGGAAACCTTTTTAATTTTACTTTATTGCTTTGAATGTCGTCAACGATATAGTATTTTACAGTTTACGACATTCATGTATTACTACATCTTGAAAAATATAAGGCTTGTCTTGACTGACAAACCAGATCAATTTTCCAAAATATGATCTCCTTTTATTGAATTTCTTCAACAACATAATGGTTGAACATAAACTCAAAACCATATAACCATATAACCATTACAGCACGGAAACAGGCCATCTCGGCCCTTCATGTCCGTGCCAAACATTTTTTTTTCTCCTTCTTCCTTCCCCCTAGTCCCATCTACCTGCACTCAGACCATAACCCTCCATTCCTTTCCCGTCCATATACCCATCCAATCTATTTTTAAAGGAAAAAATCGAACCTGCCTCCACCACTTCCACTGGAAGCTCATTCCACACAGCTACCACTCTCTGAGTAAAGAAGTTCCCCCTCATGTTACCCCTAAACTTCTGTCCCTTAATTCTCAAGTCATGTCCCCTTGTTTGAATCTTCCCTACTCTCAATGGGAAAAGCTTATCCACGTTTTATCCATGAAAAACCGACGCTAGGGTGGGGTAAGCGGGCGTAGGGAAGGGTAGTGGGATATCTCTCCGCTTCTTTCACTTCTTTGTCAGTTCTGGGGGTTTTCGTTTTTCTTTTTCGTGTCTTTCTCGAAATTCTTTCTTTTTCTTTTTCTTTTCTTCTCTCTTTCCCTTTTTTTCCTTTATCCTTTTTTAGTTATTAGTTTATAAAACGTTAAAAATTGAAGCAGTACGAAAATTGTATAATTGTTATCTCGATTACTTTCTCTTTGTACAATTGCTTCTAATATTGAGGGGGGATCTTATAGAAATCTTATATAATAATAATAGGATCTTATAGAAAAGGGAAGATTGAGGGGGGATCTTATAGAAACGTACAAAATTCTTAAAGGGTTGGACAGGCTAGATGCAGGAAGATTGTTCCCGATGTTGGGGAAGTCCAGGACAAGGGGTCACAGTTTGAGGATAAGGGGGAAATCCTTTAGGACCGAGATGAGAAAAACATTTTTCACACAGAGAGTGGTGAATCTCTGGAATTCTCTACCACAGAAGGTAGTTGAGGCCAGTTCATTGGCTATATTTAAGAGGGAGCTAGATGTGGCCCTTGTGGCTAAAGGGATCAGGGGGTATGGAGAGAAGGCAGGTACAGGATACTGAGTTGGATGATCAGCCATGATCATATTGAATGGTGGTGCAGGCTCGAAGGGCCGAATGGCCTACTCCTGCACCTATTTTCTATGTTTCTATGTTTCTAATAAAATTAATATTTTTTTAAAAACTGTATAGTATTTTTGTCCTTGTCTCGGTGCCTGGAAATCCTTGGGTTTTTATAGTTTAGTTTAGTTTATTGTCACGTGTACCAAGGTAGAATAATAATTTAAGAATAATATTTTTTGCAA
This sequence comes from Malacoraja senta, assembly GCA_038087875.1. Classification (NCBI taxonomy): domain Eukaryota; kingdom Metazoa; phylum Chordata; class Chondrichthyes; order Rajiformes; family Rajidae; genus Malacoraja; species Malacoraja senta. Next base: position 3,616,670 of record CM075992.1, read on the forward strand.
ATTAAAATGAGATTAGTGTGATGTATGTTTGATGATTCTTAATTGGAAACATGCTGACTAGTTTAATTAGTTGAGTTTATTGTCACGTGTACCGAAGTACTGTGAAAAACATTTTATTGGGTGCTAGCCAGTCAGCGGAAAGACAATACATGATTACAATCGAGCCGTCCACAGTGTACAGATTCATGATGAAAGGAATATTGTTTAGTGCAAGATAAAGTCCGATTAAAGATAGTCCGAGGGTCTCCAATGAGGTAGATGTGTAGGTCAGGACCAGAGTGGATCCTGGAAAAATATCTTAGTAGGAACACAATGTGTGTAGGTTTGGAAGCAAGGCAGTGGGGCAGTGGCTAAAGTCCACTTGGAGGTACACAAAAATGCCGGAGAAACTCAGCGGGTGCAGCAGCATCTATGGAGCGAAGGAGATAGGCAACGTTTCGGGCCGAAACCCTTATTCAGACTGATAGGGGGTGGGGGGAGGTGGGGAGAAGAAAGGAAAAAGGAGAAGGAGGAGCCCGAGGGCTGAGGGAGAGGTAGGAAGGGGAGGAGACAGCAGGGGCTAACGGAATTGTGAGAATTCAATGGTACACAAAAATGCTGGAGAAACTCAGCGGGTGCAGCAGCATCTATGGAGCGAAGGAAATAGGCAACGTTTCAGGCCGAAACCCTTCTTCAGACTGATAGGGGATGGGGAGAAGAAAGGAAAAAAGGAAAAAGGTGGAGGAGGAGCCTGAGGGCTGGGGGAGGGGAGGAGACAACCAGAGGGCTGATGAAGGGGAGGGGACAGCAGGGGCTAACGGAATTGTGAGAATTCAATGTTCATGCCCCCCAGGATGCAGACTCCCCAAGCGGAATATGAGGTGCTGTTCCTCCAATTTCCTCCAATTTCCGGTGTTGCTCACTCTGGCCATGGAGGAGGCCCATGACAGAGAGGTCGGGTACGGAATGGGAGGGGGAGTTGAAGTGCTGAGCCACCGGGAGGTCAGGTCGGTTAGTGCGGACCGAGCGGAGGTGTTCGGCGAAACTGGAACACAGGAGGCTGAGGGGTGATCTTATAGGGGGGTATAAAATCATGAGGGGAATAGATCGGGTGAATGCAGAGTCTTTTACCCAGATTAGGGGAATTAAGAACCAGAGGATTTAGGTTTAAGGCGAGAGGGGAAGGATTTAATAGGAACCTGAGAGGCAACTTTTTCACCCAGAGGGAGGTGGCTATATGAAATGAGCTGCCGGGTGAGGTAGGTGCGACAAGTACTATAGCAACATTTAAAAGATATTTTATGGATATGGATATGAAAGGCTTCGAGGGATATGGGCCAAACGCGGGAAGGTGGGACCAGCATTGATGGAGCATTATGGTCGGCATGGGCAAGTTGGGCCGAAGGGCCTGTTTCTGTGCTGTATAACTCTGTGACTCTATGATCATTGGTGGCACAGTGATGCAGCGGTAGAGTTGCTGCCTTACAGCCCCAGAGACCCGGGTTCGATCCTGACCACGGGCGCTGTCTGTGCAGAGTTTGTACGTTCTCCCCGTGATCTGTGTCGGCTTTCTGAGAACTTTGTGTTTTCTCCGGGTGCTCCGGTTTCCTCCCACACTCCAAATACGGGCAGGTATGTGGGTTATTTGGTTTGTAGAGCGTAGGATAGCGCTAGTGTGCGGGGATCGCTGGTCGGCGCGGACTCAGTTGGCTGATTCCAGGCTGACTCTGTCAGCTAAAAAAAACAATAACTCGTGAATAAAAACAAATCTCCTCATCTCCCCTTTGGTTCATTTACCGCTTATCTCCGATCTGCTTCCTCTGGTCACTAGCTCTCATGCCCACGGAAAGAATTCTTCATTATTTCCTCAATTAAAACCATGCTTGCTTGGCCAAGCACACTGAAGACTAATTATAATTCTTCTTTGTTAAGGACAAGAAAGAGGCTGCTAAAAACTTCCAAAGGAACTCGACACTTTGAACCGGACTCATAGTCCTCCGATCACTTGGTAAGTGCGAGTGAATAACAGTCGCACAGCATGGAAACAGGCCCTTCGGCCCAGCATGTCCATTCTGACCCATCTATACCCATCCCATTGCCAGCAATTGGTTCCCCTGCCTCCTATGGCCTGATGATCTGAGTGCTTGTATAGATAAGAGTCATGGAGTCGTGCAGCATGGATGGCGGCCCCTCGGCCCAACTCGTTCACACTGACCAACATGGACCATCAAAGCCATTTGCCTGCATTTGGCCCGTATCCCTCTAAACCTTTCTAAACTCTCTAAACCAGTCGCACCCCGGCCACTCCCTCTTCTCCCCTCTCCCAAGGGCAAAAGGTACAGAAGTGTGAAAACGCACACCTCCAGATTCAGGGACAGTTTCTTCTCAGCTGTGGAAATGACAAAGGACCAGGATAGATTTCAACGGCTTATTATTTTCATGTGTACCAAGATAAGGTGACGAGCTTTGTTAGTGAGCTAACCAGTCAATTCATGCTGTACATGCATACATTCAAACCACACACAAACCACCTGCTGAAGTACAACATGTACTTCGACAGGTACACAAAGAGAAATATATCAGAATGCAGAATTACAGCGTTATAGCAATACAGTTAGAGAGAGAAAAGTGCAAGGTCCGCAATGAGGTTGGTTGGAAGATCAGACTACACCCTAGTTTATGCCAGAAGTTTTATGATAGCAGGGAAGACGAAGCTGTTCTGAATGTGGTGGTACATGCCTTTGTACCTTCTGCCCAATAGGAGAGAGAAGAGAGAGTGGCTAGATATGTTTCTAGGTTTAGTTTTGTGTTTATTGTTGGCACGTATGCTGAGGTAAAGTAACATGCTTTGTAACTGAATCAGACCAGATAATACTAGACATCAACACAATCAAGTCAAACTCAAGTACAATAAGTAGTGTAAAGGGGAGGGTACAGTGTGCAGAATATCGTTTTGAAAGGACTCCTATTCTTTCAGGTAGACACAAAATGCTGGAGTAACTCAGCGGGACAGGCAGCATCTCTGGAGAGAAGGAATGGGTGACGTTTGGACAGCCTTGTGGTGGTATTGGTTGATATTCATTTTTACTTAGGTGCAAACATACTTGGCATGAGAGGATCTAATGGGTTGGGATTAGAAAGCAAAAATCTGAACACTTATGACGGCAGTCAGAAGTGAAAATAAACAAAAGATCTTTAAGCACTAATGAAATGGAACTAGCCACAGACAACTATATTTGGATCTTTTGCAATTAATTATGGTTATTGTCTATGGTCCCGGTCCTTACCATGGTAGTATTTCATCTCAATCTATTTAAATGGTGGCACAGTGGCTCAGCGGTAGAGTTGCTGCCTTACAGCGCCAGAGATAAGGGTTCTATCCTGACTACGGGCGCTGTCTGTACGGAGTTTGTACGTTCTCCCCGTGGCTGCATGGGTTTTCTCCGGGTGCTCCAGTTTCCTCCCGCATTCCAAAGATGTACAGGTTTGTAGGTTAATTGGCCTCTGTAAATTATCCCCTGTGTGTGTGTGTGTGTAGGATAGAACTAGTGTACGGGGTGATTGCTGGTCACCGCGGACCCGATGGGAAGGGCCTGTTTCCCCACTGTATCTCTAAAGTGTAACGTCCAAGAGCATCTCTTATCCCCCTGTGCGTTAATCCATATCCCTCCATTCCCAGCATCCCCATGTGCCTCTTAGACGCCACTATCGTATCTGCCTCCACTGCCATCCCTGGCAATGCATTAGAGGCACTCACCATCTTCTGTGTAAAAAATGTACAGGTAATCGTTGGTCGGCACAGACTCGGTGGGCCGAAGGGCCTGTTTCCATACCGTATTTAGAAGATTGAGGGGGGATCTTATAGAAACGTACAAAATTCTTAAGGGGTTGGACAGGCTAGATGCAGGAAGATTGTTCCCGATGTTGGGGAAGTCCAGGACAAGGGGTCACAGTTTAAGGATGAGGGGGTAATCTTTTAGGACCGAGATGAGAAAAACATTTTTCACACAGAGAGTGGTGAATCTCTGGAACTCTCTGCCACAGAGGGTAGTTGAGGCCAGTTCATTGGCTATATTTAAGAGGGAGTTAGATGTGGCCCTTGTGGCTAAAGGGATCAGGGGGTATGGAGAGAAGGCAGGTACAGGATACTGAGTTGGATGATCAGCCATGATCATATTGAATGGCGGTGCAGGCTCGAAAGGCCGAATGGCCTACTCCTGCACCTATTTTCTATGTTTCTATGTTTCTATGTATCTCTAAGCTAAACTAAATAAATTTACAGAAGTCGTCCTTTGATGTTGCTTGCCGTCAACATTATTAATCTACAATTAGAAGGGAACGAAGTGAAGAGTTGAACTTGCGTTCTCTTGCCAGAGTCCAGACCCTCTAACGTGATTATTCGCAGGGAGCAGCGACGAATGAAGCCATTACCAAGTTTGGACTCTCAGCAGTCCACGTTTATTTAATCGTGACAACAGCTGAAAGAAAGCCTTTTGTTTGTGCCAAGTTTCCGTCTAATCAGGCTGGGGGAGTACAGCTATTATTGGTGTTAGATAGCCACTAAATGCTGGAGTAACTCAGCGGGTCTTCTTCATCTTGCGTATGGCGTGCACAGCCTAAAGTTGTAGGACAACTTGTTCTATTTAATCTTACTTGATTGTGCACGCCAGGTTGATTGCATTCGTCGAAACAGGGCGGACCACGTGAAGGTTGCAATCTTCCACCCCACTCAGCGGGTCAGGCAGCATCTCTGGAGAAAAGGAATAGGTGACTTTTCGGGTCGGTTGGAAAAACAGAAAAATAATCCTCAGCAATAAACATCCCAAAGTAATTACACAGCAACATAGCAAAACATCATTAACTCTGAGCCACACCAGGTATTGGTGCCCCAAAACATTAAGGGCACATTTAGACAAGCACTTGAGTCACCAAGTCAATTTGTGGACCAAAAGCAGGGAGGTAGAATTAGTTTGGCAGATTACTATCTAAATGGCGTCAAGTTGGGAAAAGGGGAAGTACAACGGGATCTGGGGGTCCTTGTTCATCAGTCTATGAAAGTAAGCATGCAGGTACAGCAGGCAGTGAAAAAAGTGAATGGCATGTTGGCCTTTATAACAAGAGAGGTATAGGAGCAAAGAGGTCCTTCTGCAGTTGTACAGAGCCCTAGTGAGACCACACCTGGAGTATTGTGTGCAGTTATGGTCCCCTAATTTGAGGAAGGACATTCTTGCTATTGAGGGAGCGCAGGGTAGGTTTACAAGGTTAATTCCCGGGATGGCGGGACTGTCGTATGCTGAGAGAATGGAGCGGCTGGGCTTGTACACTCTGGAGTTTAGAAGGATGAGAGGGGATCTTATTGAAACATATAAAATTGTTAAGGGTTTGGACACGCTAGAGGCAGGAAACATGTTCCCGATGTTGGGGGAGTCTAGAACCAGGGGCCACAGTGTAAGAATAAGGGGTACGCCATTTAGAACGGAGACGAGGAAACACTTTTTCTCACAGAGAGTGGTGAGTCTGTGGAATTCTCTGCCTCAGAGGGCGGTGGAGGCAGGTTCTCTGGATACTTTCAAGAGAGAGCTAGATAGGGCTCTTAAAGATAGCGGAGTCAGGGGATATGGGGGGAAGGCAGGAACGGGGTACTGATTGGGGATGATCAGCCATGATCACATTGAATGGCGGTGCTGGCTCGAAGGGCCGAATGGCCTACTCCTGCACCTATTGTCTATTGTCTATTGTTTAATGACAGATACAGCGATGGAAACTGGACCTTCAACCCACTGAAACCGTGTCAACCATGCTCAGCTGACTAAGTCCCTCTATTATTACATCGGGGACCTCCGGAGAAGTGTGAGGAGTTTATATTAATCACAGTAAGTAGGCATATTGGTGAAACGTTGGAATCATGTTTCCGTTGTGACTGGTAGGCCTGCCCAGAAAGCTAGGAACCGTCATGCATTCCCATCAGAGCACTTATTGGAAGGGTGTGTAGGAGGAACCAACTAATAGCCTCCATTTGCTCATCGCAGCAGCAGCAATTACAGGCCCTCAAATAGCCTCCTCTCTCGCCTCAGAGACCCCATTAGGTAGAGTTTGTCCATTTCCACTCTGGAGGTCAACGCTAATGTCTTATCCATATTCTTGGCCGTGACCAAGTGCTTTGTCTAAATGGGAGGAGAAGGAAATCGGATTAATTTGGGCCTAATCAAACCCTCTGAAGGCTCCAGGTTAGTTGACGTTGGCAAAATGCCCCAGAGTATCTGTTGTAACATGTTGCTGCTGAACGGAAGGGCGTAAGGCATGTGTGGAACTCACCACTAATTTGTCTGTCTCTCTTCCTCGTCGTTACGGAACATTGGTGTACAAAATCACACAGAAGGTTTGCATTTAATATAGAACGTTGAGCACTACAGCACAGCACAGGAACGGGCCTTTCAGCCCACGATGTCTGTGCCGAACATGACGCCAAGTTAAACTGATCTCATCTGCCTGTACACAATCCATACCCCTCCATTCCCCACAGCCATCAGGCTATTAAACTCAACTCAAACAAAACTCTGAACATTAATAGCCCATTATCAGTTTATTTGCACTTTATCTGTTTTATTTATTCATGTGTGTATATATTTATGCAATGGTATATGGACACACTGATCTGTGCTGAAGCAAAGTAAGAATTTCATTGTCCTATCTGGGACACATGACAATAAACTCTCTTGTATCTTGAATCTTGAATTTCCATGTGCCTATCTAAATGCTTCTTAAACACCAATATCGTAGCTGCCTCCACCACCACCCCTGGCAATGTGTTCCAGGCACCCACACCACTCTCTGAATGAAAAACAATGTCCTTTAAACTTTCCCCTCTCACCTTCACGTTAGCACCTCTCATCTTTGATATCTCCACCCTGGCAAAAATATTCTGACTGTCCACCCTATCTATGCCTTCCAGCGTTGGTGATTTGGTTGACAAATTCTTGATTACGATACAACACGATAGAACTTTATTTATCCCAGGAGGGAAATTGATCTGCTGACAGTCACAGTACATGAAACATGAAATTAAAGTGAAGAGTGGAAAGGATTGGGCATGTGCAAAGATTGGGGAGAAGGGGAGAAGGGAGGGGGGAGGGGAGGGAAGGGAGGGGAGACAGTCTACAAGGGTGTCATAGGTTATTGGGAGAAGGCAGGAGAATGGGGTTGAGAGGGAATTGATTTACAGTCCGAACCTTTTTGTCAAAGACTATGAGGGCGTAGCTTTAAGGTGAGAGGGCCAAAGTTTAATGTCAAAGACTAGAGGGCGTAGCTTTAAGGTGAGAGGGCCAAAGTTTAATGTCAAAGACTAGAGGGTGTAGCTTTAAGGTGAGAGGGCCAAAGTTTAATGTCAAAGACTAGAGGGTGTAGCTTTAAGGTGAGAGGGCCAAAGTTTAATGTCAAAGACTAGAGGGCGTAGCTTTAAGGTGAGAGGGCCAAAGTTTGAAGGAGATGTACAGGGCATGTTTTTTTACACAGAGAGTGGTGGGTGCCTGGAACGTGCTGCCATGGGTGGTGGTGGAGGCGGATACAATAGTGATGTTTAAGAGGGTTTTAGATGGGCACATGGAGGGAATGGAGGGACATGGATCATATGCAGGCAGAGGAGATTCGTTTATCTTGGCATTATGTTCACCTATAATTTAGAATAGGTGGGTGACAGACGAATCAGACTGGGGTTGGTAGGTACGAGAGATAGAACAGGTTACAGTGAATCAAATGGGTGAATTGGGTTGATGGGATTGCTCTGAGTGCCAACATAGACCTGATGGGCCTAATGGCCTCCTATCTCTTGCGAAACATGAGAAATTGGAGAACCAAACCACAAATGGACACAGATTTTCAAAGGATAATGGGAAAAAAAGGACTCATATCAAATCAATTTGATCTTGAAAATAAGTTGGGAAA
>CM075992.1:3629589-3649757 GCA_038087875.1 Malacoraja senta
GTGCTGGTCACAACAGCAGCAAATAGTCCCATTTGCTCTCTCCCTCCCCAACCCTCCCCCAAATTTTCACCGACTGAAAGTCCCCATTGTAATCGAAGACTAGAGGTAATATCTTTAAGCTGAGAGGGGAAAAGTGTGCAGATGTGTAGGGAAAGCTTTTGCGCAGGTGTTGATGCGTGACTGGAACAAGCTGCCAGGGGTGGTGGTGGAGGCAGATATTTGATGTGGCATTGAGGTGGTTTTTAGATGAGCTAAACTAAACTAAACATCCGTTCCATCTTCTAGCTTTGTTTAGAGATATGGCGTGGAAACAGGCCCTTCAGCCCACTGAGTCCACCCCGACCATTGATTCCCGCACACTAACACCATCTTATAGACTAGGGACAATATGCACTTACCAAAGCCAAATTAATCTACAAATGAAACAAACAAACATAAGTTGAACATGAAACCCCGCCATTTCTCCCAATTGTTAAAAAAACAGAAGCTTGGCTTGGTATAAAGGTACAATGTCAAGTTGTCCCTAGTGTGTGTAGGGTAGTGTTAATGTGCGGGGATCGCTGGTCGGTGCAGACTTGGTGGGCCGAAGGGCCTGTTTCCGCGCTGTATCTCTAAACTAAGCTAAGCTAAAAAATATAAGCCGGAGCTAGACACAAAATGCTGGAGTAACTCAGGAGAGCCTGTCCCCGCTGAGTTACTCCAGCATTTTGTGTCTAGCTTCGATTTAAACCAGCATCTGCAGTTCTGTCCTAAAAATATGCCAGTACTGGGAAATAAATAAATTAATGCAAAAGATCATGGTAAAGAACACAGAGATGTGTCAAGTTTCACATTTAATTTGCAAATTAGTTTTAGATTGTTTCCTTCTGTGTGGTTATTGATAGGGGACGATCAGCCATGATCACAATGAATGGCGGTGCTGGCTCGAAGGGCCGAATGGCCTCCTCCTGCACCTATTTTCTATGTTTCTATGTTTCAAGCTTTGTACAGCTGGGATTAAAGTCCAAAAAAGAATCAAAGATTACCATCATCTGTTTAGACAGATAAAATAGTGTTCCAGAAATCTAATATTGGAGATATGAAGTGGCTCTCTATATAGTCTTGTGGTCAGCAATGTTTACTTGTTAGGTCCTGTTACTGAATAATATATGTACACAAATCCCAGCCAGCATGGAAACGGTTAACAGAGACATCATCCATTCAAAGCACGACTAGCATCATGTCCTGTATTGTTTTTTCATCCACTTAACTGTAATTTGTTAGATGTCTTTACTCGTTACATTTTGCCAAGAATTAATCCTGCTCTTTTGTTTTCTTCTTTCAAAATGGACAGTCAGATCCATTTTCCCAGGGTGGCAATATCAAAGACTTGAGGACGCAGCTCATAGAGGCTTTTAATTAGGCACATGGATATGCAGGGAATGGAGGGATATGGATCACATGCAGGAAGAAGAGATTAGTTCATCTTGACATTATGTTAGGCTGTAATTTACCCCTAGTGTAGGTCATACAGTCACAGAGTCATGTCAAGTCAAGTCATATTTATTTATATAGCACATTTAAAAAACAACTCTCGTTGGCCAAAGTGCTTTACATTGGATAGTACAACAAACAAACATACATATAGGAGGAGATATGTCTGAAGAAGGGTTTCGGCCCGAAACGTTACCTATTTCCTTCGCTCCATGGATGCTGCTGCACCCGCTGAGTTTCTCCAGCATTTTTGTGTACCTACATACATATAGCCCTCGCTCAGAGGACGTCAAGAAAGGCTTGGGAGTACATGGAGTCATACAGCGTGGAAACAGGCCCCTGGGCTCAACTTGCCCACACCGACCAACATGTCCCATCTACTCTAGTCCCACCGGCCTGCGCTTGTTCCATATACCTCTATACCTGTCCTATTAATATACCTGTCCAATTGCTTCTTAAAAATGTTGCGATGGTCCCTGCCTCAACTACCTCCTCCAGCAGCTCGTTCCATACACCCACCACCCTTTGCGTGAAAAAGTTACCCCTCACCTTAAACCTTTGCTCTGCAATACTCGATTCCCCCCTCTCTGGGCAAGAGACTGTGTGTCTACCCAACCCTATTCTTCTCATGCTGGGTGAAAGAAGAATCACGTGCAGGCAGACGAGATAAGTTTAAACTTGGCATTCATGTACGGCATGGACTTTGTGGGCCGAATGGCCTGTTCCTGTGCTGTACCCTTCTGTGTTCTATGTTCTTAAAGAGAGGTTTACTGCAATGTTGGTCATGAACTCTGCCGTAGTTTGTAGAGACTGTTTAAAAGGACACCATTGACTATGTAAATAAGCTCTCTAGAGTAGACTGTTGTAGCAAATTGTTTGCTTTAGTGCATGGAAATTTAATTTGTTTACTGAGGATTTAGATAGAGTAAACAGGAGGCAACAAATCTTCCAACTCGGGGGATGACACCAGTGCTCCCACCATGGTTTTTTAATGGATACCCTTGATGAAGGATTAAGGTTTGTTGTAATATGACCCGACAAGTGGAGCAGAAGAAAGAGCCAAGCATAACACATTAACCATAACAAAACATAGAAACATAGAAAATAAGTGCAGGAGTAGGCCATTTGGCCCTTCGAGCCAGCACCGCCATTCAATATGATCATGGCTGATCATCCAAAATCAGTACCCCCGTTCCTGCTTTCACCCCATATCCCTTGATTCCCTTAGCCCTAAGAGCTATGGCTAACTCTCTTGAATACATCCAGTGAATTGACCTCCACTGCCTTCTGTGGCAGAGAATTTCCACAGATTCACATATCTCTGGGTGAAAAAGTTTTTCCTTATCTCAGTCCTAAATGGCCGACCCCTTATTCTTAAACTGTGACCCCTGGTTCTGGACTCCCCCAACATGGGGAACATTTTTCCTGCATCTAGCCTGTCCAATCCCTTAATCATTTTATATGTTTCTGAAAGACCCCCCATCTAAATTCTTCTAAATTCCCGTGAATACAAGCCCAGTCGATCCATTCTTTCATCATATGCTGGTCCCGCCATCCCGGGAATAAACCTGGTGAACCTGCGCTGGTGGAGGTACTTTGAACCTTCACCTGAAACTCTACCGCTGCACGGTGGCTCAGCAGTAGAGTTGTTGCCTGACAGCGCCAGAGACCCGGGTTCCATCCTGACCTCAGGTGCTGTCTGGTACTCTGGTTTCCTCCCACAATCCAAAGACATGCAGGTTTGTAGGTTCTGAAGAAGGGTCTCGACCTGAACCATCACCTATTTCCTTTCTCCAGAGATGCTGTCTGACCCGCTGAGTCACTCCATCACTCCTGTTCCTTCCTGCACAGGTTTGTAGGTTAATTGGCTTCTGTAACATTGTCCCTAATGTGTAGTGTAAACCAGCATCTGCAGTTCCTTCCAACACAAAGGTTTTCCATTGTTTGGACAGAGGCAGTTGGAAGTGTGGAGAATGTCTTCCCTTTTGATGTAAAGGGTAACGTCACTTCATGCGCTTAGGGACTTGTGGCGCAGCGGGTAGAGCTGCTGCCTCGCAGCGCAAGAGACCCAGGTCCGATCCTGACCTCAGATGCTGACTATGTGGAGTTTGCACGTTCTCCCCGTGACTGCGTGGGTTTCCTCCGGGTGCTCCGGTTCGCAATTCCCAAAGGGGGATGTGCGGGTTTGTAGGTTAATTGGCCCTCTGTAAAATTGTCCATAGTGTGAAAGTGGGATATCATAGAACGAGTGTGAATGGGTGATGGATGGTCAACTTGGACAAGGTCTTCACCTGAAACATTGACTCCATTTCTCTGGCCAAAGAAACAGTAGGTCCTGCTGATTATTTCCAGCATCTACTTTAGATATTTAGCATCTGATGTTTTTCTTTCACTCTTAATGACTCCTTTATAAATATTTAACTGATTTCCAAGTGCAAGTTGCTATTAAATGTGCTTCCAGCAGGCACGGACTTCCAGACTGCTGCAGAAAGATTTCTTTCCCCATGCAATCTCTGCTTTGTCACCGATTATCATCATTTGTTAACTGCATTGTTTTGACAGATTCTTAAACTGTATGTCCGACCAATTCTCCTTTGGCTCACCGTTGTAGTTTAGTTTAGTTTAGAGATACTGCTCGGAAACAGGCCCTTCGGCCCACAGTGTCCGTGCCGACCAGCGATCCCCGCACACTAACACTATCCTACACACACTTTTTAAACATTTACACCAAGCCATTTAACTTACAAACCTGTACGTCTTTGGAGTGTGGGAGGAAAACGGAGATCTCGGAGAAAACCCACGCAGATCACGGGGAGAAGGTACAAACTCCGTCCAGACAGCACCCGTGGTCGGGATCGAACCCGGGTCTCTGGCGCTGTAAGGCAGCAACTCTACTGCTGCGCCACCATGCCACGGGGTGGGGGGATCATCTTTGCCGATGTCCTACAAAAACACATTTTTTATACATTCCTTCCTTTAATCTCCAGACTCTGCCTGATTTATTGACTGCCGATAACATTCCATATATGTATTTTTTCTTCAACTTCACCGCTTGCTATCTAATCTCTACTCCCGGCCTTGAGTTGTCTATGGCCACGGTATATCAATTGCCATTACGTATCGAGCTTGACAACCAGAATAATGGTTTAAAGGCCGATAAATCACCAGGGCCAGATAGGCTGCATCCCAGAGTACTTAAGGAAGTAGCTCCAGAAATAGTGGATGCATTAGTGAGAATTTTTCAAAACTCTTTAGATTCTGGAGTAGTTCCTGAGGATTGGAGGGTAGCAAACGTAACCCCACTTTTTAAGAAGGGAGGGAGAGAGAAAACGGGGAATTACAGACCAGTTAGTCTAACATCGGTAGTGGGGAAACTGCTAGAGTCAGTTATTAAAGATGGGATAGCAGCACATTTGGAAAGTGGTGAAATCATTGGACAAAGTCAGCATGGATTTACGAAAGGTAAATCGTGTCTGACGAATCTTATAGAATTTTTCGAGGATGTAACTAGTAGAGTGGATAGGGGAGAACCAGTGGATGTGTTGTATCTGGACTTTCAGAAGGCTTTCGACAAGGTACCACATAAGAGATTAGGATACAAACTTAAATCACACGGTATTGAGGGTTCAGTATTGATGTGGATAGAGAACTGGCTGGCAAACAGGAAGCAAAGAGTAGGAGTAAACGGGTCCTTTTCACAATGGCAGGCAGTGACTAGTGGGGTACCGCAAGGCTCAGTGCTGGGACCCCAGCTATTTACAATTTATATTAATGATCTGGACGAGGGAATTGAAAGCAACATCTCCAAGTTTGCGGATGACACTAAGCTGGGGGGCAGTGTTAGCTGTGAGGAGGATGCTAGGAGACTGCAAGGTGACTTGGATAGGCTGGGTGAGTGGGCAAATGTTTGGCAGATGCAGTATAATGTGGATAAATGTGAGGTTTGGTGGCAAAAACGGGAAGGCAGACTATTATCTAAATGGTGGCCGATTAAGAAATGGGGAGATGCATCGAGACCTGGGTGTCATGGTACACCAGTCATTGAAAGTAGGCATGCAGGTGCAGCAGGCAGTGAAGAAAGCGAATGGTATGTTGGCCTTCATAGCAAGAGGATTTGAGTATAGGAGCAGGGAGGTTCTACTGCAGTTGTACAGGGTCTTGGTGAGACCACACCTGGAGTATTGCGTACAGTTTTGGTCTCCAAATCTGAGGAAGGACATTATAGCCATAGAGGGAGTGCAGAGAAGGTTCACCAGACTGATTCCTGGGATGTCAGGACTTTCATATGAAGAAAGACTGGATAGACTTGGCTTATACTCGCTAGAATTTAGGAGATTGAGAGGGGATCTTATAGAAACGTACAAAATTCTTATGGGGTTGGACAGGCTAGATGCAGGAAGATTGTTCCCGATGTTGGGGAAGTCCAGGACAAGGGGTCACAGCTTAAGGATAAGGGGGAAATCCTTTAAGACCGAGATGAGGAAAAACTTTTTCACACAGAGAGTGGTGAATCTCTGGAACTCTCTGCCACAGAGGGTAGTTGAGGCCAGTTCATTGGCTATATTTAAGAGGGAGTTAGATGTGGCCCTTGTGGCTAAGGGGATCAGGGGGTATGGAGAGAAGGCATGTACGGGATACTGAGTTGGATGATCAGCCATGATCATATTGAATGGCGGTGCAGGCTCGAAGGGCCGAATGGCCTACTCCTGCACCTATTTTCTATGTATCTATGTATCTATATCTTGCACCACTCTGCAGCATTTGACTGCTCAAGGTCTCTCCTTGTACCTCTTAGCTCGGAGTCTGGACTCTTCAACCCAGTCAACTTAGACTGGAGGAGCCCTGCCTGTAGATTCTGTAGGGATGTTGTTCAATCTCTCTCTCACGCAAACTCCGTACAGACAGCACCCGCAGTCGGGATCAAACCCGGGTCTCTGGCGCTGGAAAGGGCCTGTCCCACTTACGCGAAGGAACGTTGGACACTGGCGTAGGGCAGAGGGGACAGGGAGGTCCTACAGGAACAGTCTGATTGTCCTTAATGCATAAGTTCATAAGTTATAGGAGCAGAACCCACACTCCAAAGACGTACGGGTTTGGAGGTTAATTGGCTTTGGTAAAATTGTAAATTGTCCCTAGTGTGTGGTGTACAAAGTGATGGCTAGTCGGCACAGACTCAGTGGGCTGAAGCATCTGTATCCGCGCTGTATCTCTAAAGTCTAAAGCGTAAAGTCTGCAACAGCAGAATAACCGAATGAAGTAGATTTAAGAGTCAGAGTAGTTAGCAGCACCTCTACGAATATGGTGTGAGGGAGGTTCATAAGGTCATCGGTTATAGAAGCAGAATTAGGCCATTTGGCCCATCGTCTACTCCGCCATTCAATCATGGCTGATCTATCTTTCCTTCTCAACCCCATTCTCCTGCCTTATCCCCATAACCCCCGACACCCGTACTAAATATCAATCTCCGCCTTAAAAATGTCCATTAATTTAGCCAAAATGCAGCCAAAACAAGGGAGACAAAATTATTTTCTTAAATTTTGACAAGCTTGACGTTCTTTTCATTATATATGATCTCTTTTTATGGGCCAGTATTCAAATGCATTGGATCAAATATTTATTCAACTAATTTATCTTACAATAAAAGCAACTATCCATGTTGCCTGTTGTCACATAGCACAAAGTAAACAGAAGAGACATGTTTTGGAAAAAATCTTCTTGATTGAAATGAATAAGCTTAAAATAATTTCAATTCCTGTCCCATTTACTGGAAAGTCTTCCTGACATTTAATCAAAGGGACTAATTTGCGAATTCTTTGTTAAAGGTCATGTTACTGTTGCAAGAGTTAAAAGCTTGTGGTTTTAAAATTGGCTCTTCACGGTAGTGCTAACTGTCCTAATCGCATATTCTACCTCCTGGAGGCAGAATGAACTGCAGATGCTAGAATCTTGAACAATGTACAAAATGCTGGAGGAATTCAGCAGGTCAGGCGGCATCTGTGGAGGGTAAGGATCCAGTTTCTGCCCTCACATTTAGCATTAAGTGTGGCATGTTGGCGCAGCAGTAGAGTTGCTGCCTTATGGCCCCTGTCCCACGATGCGTGTTTACCCAAGAGCTCTCCCGAGTTAAAAAAAAAAATCAAACTCGTGGAACCTCATCACGAGTATTTTTTTACTCTTGGAAGTTTTTCAACATGTTGAAAAAACTTCACGTGTTTCACGAGCTTACCGCGTTTCCCGAGTACCTGCCGTTAGCGTTACGAGCCGTTAAGAGACATCCACGAGCTCCGACGTACCCGTTACGTACATTCTACGTACTTACCACGAGTTTGATTTTTTTTTAAACTCGGGAGAGCTCTTGGGTAAACTCGCATCGTGGGACAGTCCCACTTTAAGGGCCTATCCCACTTTCACGACCTAATTCACGACCTCTGCCGAGTTTGCCCTTGACTCATACTCGCAGCATGGTCGTCACGAGGTCGTAGGAGGTCGTAGGTAGGTCGTAGCAGGCTGTGATGCTGGTCGTAGGTACTCGTGGCATCAAGTAGGTCGGGGCGTTTTTCTGATGAAAAATGTTCAGGAGTAAAAAAAGTCGTGAATTGGGTCGTGAAAGTGGAACAGGCCCTTTACAGCGCTTACAGCACCAGAGACCCGAGTTCGATCCTGGCTACGGGTATTTATCAGTGCAGAGTTGGGACGTTCTCCCCATGACCTGCGTGTGTTTTCTCCAGCTTTCCTCCCACACTCCAAAGACGTACAGGTTTGTAGGTTAGTTGGCTTGGTATAAATGTAAAAATTGTCCCTAGTGTGTGTAGGATAGTGTTAATGTGCGGGGATCGCCGGTCGGTATGGGCTCGGGGGAGAGGGCCAGAGGGCCTGTTTCCGCTCTGAATCTCTAAGCTAAACTAAACTCATCGCACTACACAGTTAATTTTGCAATGCCTCGCTTCAATTTGCAAAATACTTCAACTGCAATTTCTCTATGCTCACCGGCATTTCTGTCTTTTGAAAGATTCAGAATGTTTATGAAGTTGTGTGAGGCTTAAGATGCTCTCAAGTCCAAACAAGTAACAGTCAGGAAAATATTCCCAATTAATAATTTCCTTAGGCCAATGGGACTACAACCCATAAACAACAGGCCAGGTTTCATAGAACTGCATCCAAGATAAACCTATGATGGAACAATAACAACCTCCCCATTATTGAACACATGTGCCTTTTCTTTGAAGTCTCTTCCCATTATCTTCCCACTAAATCGACTTCAAGTTTCTCAAGATAATGTCAAAGCTACAAAGTTAAGTTTTGCATTAGCTTTGAATCCACGTTACAAGCAAGAGCAAGTGGGGACACAAGGAACTGCAGATGTTGGAACCTTGCATAGTGCCGGAGTAACTTAGGATGTCAGGCAGCATCTCTGAAAGACATGGACAGGTAGCATTTCGGATCGAGATCCTTCTTCAGACTGACGAAGAGTCCAAACGTGAAAAGTTGCCAATCTATGGGCGGCACGATGGCCCAACGGCAGAGTTGCTGCCTTGCAGCGCCAGAGACCAGGGTTCGATCCTGTGCTGTCTGTACGGAGTTTGTAGGTTCTAACTAGGACTGCGTGGGTTTTCTCCTGGTGCTCCAGTTTCCTTCCACACTCCAAAGACGTACGGGTTTGCAGGTTAATTGGCTTGGGTAAGTTGTAAAATTGTCCCTAGTGTGTGGGGTAGAAGATTGCAACCTTCACGTGGTCTGCCCTGTTTCGACAAATGCAATCAACCTGTCGTGCACAATCGAGTAAGATCAAACAGAACAAGTTGTCCTGCAACTTTAGGCTGTGCACGCCATACGCAAGAAGAAGAAGTCCCTGGTGTGTAGGATAGTGCAAGTGTACGGGGTGATCGCTGGTTGGCGCACATGCACACAAAACACTTCCCAAAGACGTGCGGGTTTGTAGGTTAATTGGCTTCCATAAATTGTCCCTAGTGTGTGTAGGATAGAACAAGTGTACGGGGTGATCGCTGGTCGGCGCAGACTCGGTGGGCCGGAGGGCCTGTTTCCACATTGTATCTCTAAACTGAACTAAACTGAACTAACAGTCAGGCAGCATCTGTGGAGAATGATATGGAATTGACAAGATCTCGGAGCTGAAAGCTGTTTAACAGACACTGCCTGACCATCTGTATGTTCCCATAATTTTCTGTTCAGTCTGTTCAGTCCCTGCCTCAACTACCTTCTCCGGTAGCTCGTTCCATGCACCCGCCACCCTCTGTGTAAAAGAGTTACCCCTCAGATTCCTATTAAATCTTTCCCCCCTCTCTTTAAAACTATGTCCTCTGGTCCTCAATTCACCTACTCTGGGCAAAAGATTTATTGATCTATTCCACTCATGATTTTGTACACCTCTTTAAGATTAATCCTCATCCTCCTGTGCTCCAAGGAATAAAGTCCTGTCCTGCTCAACCTCTCCCTATAGCTCAGGCCCTCAAGTCATAAATCTCTGCACTCTCTCTATCTCCATGACATCCTTCCTATAGTATGGTGACCAAGGCTGAAGACAATGCTCTAAGTTTGGTCTTACCAATGAAGGGTTGAAGTCAAGTCACATTTATTTATATAGCACATTTAAAAAACAACTCTCGTTGGCCAAAGTGCTTTACATTGGTGGAGGTACTAACATTGAAGATGATGGCTTTGAGATGTGACACCAGACCGGAATGGTTGTAATTGAGTTCATTAAATATATGGCTCCAGGGTGAGTAGGTTCATCGCGTTCCAGTTCCAACCCTCGTTAAATCTCTTTCTTGCTGTTTTTCCCATGACTAATTGAAAGGACCTTTGTATCAACTCAAAATCCCACAGCCCAGTACTCCCTCCAGCCACCCTGACTCTCAAAACAATGAGCTCATTAGCACCAACTCTCCCACCCTTTGTCTGGTCTTAAGAGGGGACCAGACCATCAAATCTTTTCCAACCTCTTCTGACTTTGGGAGCAACTGAAACTGTAAGCAACTGTGGTGCCTACAGTTTCAGATGGTCGTAGACCTACCTAGGGGCAACGGTGGCACGGAGAGAGAGTTGCTGCCTCACAGCGCCAGAGACCCGGGTTCGATCCTGACTCCGGCTGCTGTCTGGACAGAGTTTGTACGTTCTCCAAGCGACCATATCAGTCTGACGAAAGGTCCCAACCCAAATCGTCGCCCATCCATGTCCACAAGAGATGTAGAAACAAGGGAACTGCAGATGCTGGTCTACAAAACAAGACAGAAAAGTGATGGAGTGACTCAGCAAGTCAGGCAGCATCTCTGGAGAACATGGAGAGATAGATAAATACTTTATTTATCCACTTTTCAGGGAAATTCAGATGTCCTTGCAGCACACTAATAAAAATACAAGATAGATGATATTGATTAACTTTTTGGTGAGTAAGGGCGTCAAAGGTTATGGGGAGAAGGCAGGAGAATGGAGATCAAGTCAAGTGAGTTTCTTGTCCCTGATAGGACAATGACATTCTTGCTTTGCTTCAGCACACAGAACATAATAGGCGTTTACTACAAAACAGATCAGTGTGTCCATATACCAAAATATAAATATATACACACATGAATAAGTAAACTGATAAAGTGCAGATAACAGATAATGGGTTATTAATAATCAGAGTTTTGTCCGAGCCAGGTTTAATAGCCTGATGGCTGTGGGGAAGTAGCTATTCCTGAACCTGGTCGTTGCAGTCTTCAGGCTCCTGTACCTTCTACCTGAAGGTAGCGGGGAGATGAGTGTGTGGCCAGGATGGTGTGGGTCCTTGATGATGCTGCCAGCCTTTTTGAGGCAGCGACTGCGATAGATCCCCTCGATGGAAAGGAGGTCAGAGCCGATGATGGACTGGGCAGTGTTTACTACTTTTTGTAGTCTTTTCCTCTCCAGGGCGCCCAAGTTGCCGAACCAAGCCACGTTGGGAGGGAGAAATAGAACAGCCATGACGAATGGCGGAGCAGACCCGATGGGCTGAGTGGCCAAATTGTGCTCCTATGTCTTATGGTCTCATGATCTATGTTTTGGGTCAGGAGCCTTTCTCAGACTCCGCCGTATGAAGAACGGTCCCGATCTGAAATGTCGCCTGTAACGTCTAGAGATGCTGCCTGTAAACCAGCATCTGCAGTTCCTTCCGACACGTCATGGTTAAAGGCATCATCCCGATCATTGATTAATCAATTGATTGTTTGAAAGATACAGCATTGGAACAGGCACCAAGGCCACCTTGACCATCGACTATTCTGAAGAAAATCCCCAACCTGAAACGTCGCCTATCCAGGTTCTCCAGAGATGCTGCCTGATCCGCTGAGTTACTCCAGCACTTTGTGTTGTATGCAAGATTCCCACATCTGCAGTGCCTTCAGTGTGTATACGTTGCTGGGTTCCCAATGTTACAACAAAGACTTGGTTTGAAAAGTATTCCATTGGCCTTCAGATATCATGGACACTGATCAAAGTGCCTATATTTTGCCGTTGTTGTCACCAAATTCTCCCAGCAACGCCTCTTTGATCTTTGAACACATCAACCCTTTAAAGTCAGCCTGCTGCTTGATCTACCCATCAACATTGCATTGATTGGGAGCCAACTAAGGCTGTGGATATGTTAAGTATCTCATCCATCCTGGAGTGGTTCGGAGATTTACAAGCGGAATCCCTCAGATGAAAACTCTAATCCTTTTATTTGGGATAAATATAAATCTTGCGTAATCATCTCCAAATACCCAACGGTATGAATATCGATTTCTCTAATTTCGAGTAACCCTTGCGTTACCTCTCTCTCCGCTCCTTGACTACCCTAGTCGTCCTGCCAGTCCCACTGATTGCACCCACATATCCCTTCATTATCTCCTCTTCCACAGCCAACAATGGACCATTGTGGGCTCCACCTTTCCTTGGTCATCGGTGCCGGCTCTGATTTGTTCTGAAGCTTTTCATACAGCACCTCTAGTTTCCCTCTCCCCTGAAGAAGGGTCTCGACCCAAAACGTCACCTTTTCATTTTCTCCAGAGATGCTGCCTGACCCGCTGAGTTACTCCAGCAATTTGCGTCTATCTTCGGTGTAAACCAGCATCTGCAGTTCATTCCTAGACAACAAGTAATCCAATGGCTGATGGTCGGTGTGGTCTCGGTGGGCCGAAGGGCCTGTTTCAATGCTGTTTCTCTAAACTAAAATGTAATTGTTTTTCCTAATCAGTCTCATGTCCTTTTGATACAAGTCAAAGCAATATTGTAGCGGTTACATTATTGCGCGATATTTGTGTATTTCCAAACATGGACAAAGTTAACTTATAGATATTTATGAGACCTGTTTCTTATCTGGTGATGTCCTGTGCTGTGCTACCAAATCTTTCATGCCACATCACATGGAATATATTCCGAATGAAATAAAAACTACAGGGCGACCTAATTGGCGAGTCTAGATGAGTTTGAAAACATGTCATGTTGAAGACCTCCTTCGACTATGCAGAAGACCTCCTTCGACTATGTTGAAGACTAGCTTTGACTAGCGATGACTAACTTCAGGAAAATTGGACACCGAATAGTGGAGAGTGAAGACGACCTCCTTCGATCTCCTTCGACCTCCCTTCGACCATGATGAAGACTATCTACGACTACCTTCGACTACCCTCGATTACCTACGACTAACATGCCGACCTACTACGACCTACTTCGACTAAACCTACGAGTAAAAAAAGTATCGATTTTTTCCATGGAGACCTTTTGTTACTCGCGGGCATTTTTTTTTAACATATTGAAAAAAAACGCCGAGACCTAGCTGAGGCCTCGAGTACGTGGAGACCACTCTCGAGCATGAAGGAGAGTTACGAAGACCTCCTACGACCTCGTGTCGACCATGCTGCGAGTATGAGTCGAGGGCAAACTCGCCAGAACTCGCGGATTAGGTCGCCCAAGTGGGACAGCCCCGTTACCCCCTTTTTTTTTAATGTGCCAGAGAGTCGCCTATCGACAG
The DNA here is from genome assembly GCA_038087875.1 of Malacoraja senta. Taxonomy (NCBI): domain Eukaryota; kingdom Metazoa; phylum Chordata; class Chondrichthyes; order Rajiformes; family Rajidae; genus Malacoraja; species Malacoraja senta. Next base: position 3,643,049 of record CM075992.1, read on the forward strand.
GTCTTAAATGTTAAACATCTTTATTTAGTTTTCAGGATAGCTTGCCTGCTGACGTCTTTTGATGTACAAAATAATACTGCTCAGTACAGATTAAAAATCGTACTTTCTTCAAAAATCTCCCAGCGTCGTCAGGGACATGATGGAATGATGAATGGATGGATACTTTATCATCACATGTGACAGGTCACAGTGATATTCTTTGTTTGGTATGCAAAGTGTTGCCACATAAAGGGCGCCGATAACTAGACAATAGACAATAGACAATAGGTGCAGGAGTAGGCCATTCGGCCCTTCGAGCCAGCACCGTCATTCACTGTGATCATGGCTGATCATCCCCAATCAGTACCCCGTTCCTGCCTTTTCACCATATCCGTTGACTCCGCTAGCGTTAAGAGCCCTATCTAGCTCTCTCTTGAAAGCATCTGGAGAATTGGCCTCCACTGCCTTCTGAGGAAGAGAATTCCACAGATACACAACTCTCTGGGTGAAAATGTTTTTCCTCATCTCCGTTCTAAATGGTCTACCCCATGGCCTACAAAGTAACCCACGCCGGATCCTCCTTTGTTCTCCCCCCCCCCCCCCCCTTCATGGCAATTGGGTCGAATGGCCTCCTCTTATCCCGTGATCTGCAATGATTCCATTTGGATGCTTACATTTGAGTTTGATGCTGCACCTGGAGATTTGCTCAGGATTAGTGGGCGATTCATGTCTAATAAACCAGGCTGGGAGTAAAGTTGTCCATCGAGCGGTAAATCTAAACAAACTTTCAACTTTTAACTTCTCTCAGATGTTTTCTCATCTTCGACCTGTTTCACTTTTATCTGTCGAGTGGCCTTTAATCCTCAGTTTTATAAGCATCAGGAGGTTTAGGCTGGAGATAGACACAGAGTGCTGGAGTAACTCCGTGGGTCAGGCAGCACCTCTGGCGAACATGGATTGCTGGTCACAGGGAGGACGTGCAAACTCCACACACAGGCAGCAGCCAAGGTCAGGATCGAACCTGGATCCTAAAGAGGATGGGTTGAAGCGAGACCAGGCAGGTTGAGTGAAATAGTTTCTTAATTCGCAAATAAACAAACAGAAACCTGTAAATACGCATGCCTAGTCGAGCTTAAGAACACAGCTCCTGTTGCTGGGAGGAGCGCTGATAACTAAAAGCCCGTGAAACTTCAGTATAGGAGTAAAGAGGTTCTTCTGCAGTTGTATAGGGCTCTGGTGAGACCACATCTGGAGTATTGTGTACAGTTTTGGTCTCCTAATTTGAGGAAGGACATCCTTGTGATTGAGGCAGTGCAGCCTAGGTTCACGAGATTGATCCCTGGGATGGCGGGACTGTCATATGAGGAAAGATTGAAAAGACTAGGCTTGTATTCACTGGAGTTTAGAAGGATGAGGGGGATCTTATAGAAACATATAAAATTATAAAAGGACTGGACAAGCTAGATGCAGGAAAAATGTTCTCAATGTTGGGCGAGTCCAGAACCAGGGGCCACAGTTTTAGAATAAAGGGGAGGTCATTTAAGACTGAGGTGAGAAAAAACGTTTTCACCCAGAGAGTTGTGAATTTGTGGAATTCCCTGCCACAGAGGGCAGTGGAGGCCAAGTCACTGGATGGATTTAAGAGAGAGTTAGATAGAGCTCTAGGGGCTGGTGGAATCAAGGGATATGGGGAGAAGGCAGGCACGGGTTATTGATAGGGGACGATCAGCCATGATCACAATGAATGGCGGTGCTGGCTCGAAGGGCCGAATGGCCTCCTCCTGCAACTATTTCTATGATCTATGAAACGAACCCCTGCGGTCATGTGACCTAGCCGACCAATGACGAGGGTTCTGACTTCCCAGCCCCACCACTAGGTGCCGCTACAGGGTGACATTTTGGGTCAGAACCCTTCTTTGTCTGAAGAAGGGTCCCAACCCTGAAACGTCACCCATCCTTTTTCTCCAGAGATGCTTTCTGACCCGCTTAGTTGCTCCAGCACATTGTGTCCATCTATCTTCGGCATGTACCAGCCACTGCAGTTCCTTCCAACACTGGAAATTTAAGCTGTTTATCTTTCCTTTTCACTTTATTTAATCCTGTGCCATAGATCTCATTTCAATACGTCACCAAAGTGTCCGATGCTGGGGGGATTCAGTTGTAAATATCTAAAAATTCTCCAAGTTAGGGGTAGACACTGTGGCACAGTCAGTGGAGCTGCTGCCGCACAGATCCAGATCCATCTTAATCTTAGGTGCTGTCTCTGAGGAGTTCGCACGTTCTTCTTGTGACTCCCAGTCTGAAGAAGGGTCTCGAGCCGAAACGCCATCTATTCCTTTTCTCCAGAGACGCTGTCTGACCGGCTGAGTTACTCCAGCACTTTGTCGTCCTGTGACCATGTAGGTTTCCTCCAGGTTCTCCGGTTTCATGGAAAATAGAACATGCGGGAGAATGGGGGTTAGGAGGGAGAGATAGATCAGCCATGATAGAATGGTGGAGTAGACTTGATGGTCCGAATGGCCTAATTTGGCTACTATCACTTATTCCCATATGACCTTATGACCTTGTACGTTTTCCCCATGACCTGCGTGGGTTTTCTCTGGGAGCTCCGGTTACAGGTTTTGTAAGCTGTTGGCTTGGTATGAATGTAAATTGTCCCTGGTGTGTGTAGGATAGTGTTAGCGAATGGGGATCGCTGGTCGGCACGGACTTAGGGCCTGTTTCTCCGCTGCATCTCTAAACTAAACTAAACGAAACTCGTTCCATTTTCCATGGAATTGCATCTCTTGCAGTTTATGATTAAATGTAAGGCTCTCGCTGTGCCAGACAATCCATTTCACCACACATCATCTTTATTCGATTTGCCTGAGGGAAATTGGAATGGGACAATTTGTTAAATCTGACGTCCATTGCTGGAATGTAAACAGTTTTTTTTTTAGAGAGACACAAGAACCTGCAAATGTTGAAATCTTGATGAGAAACACACAAAGTGTTTAGTTTTTAGTTTAGTTTAGAGATACAGCGCGAAAACAGGCCCTTCGGCCCACCGAGTCCGTGCTGACCAGCGATCCCCGCACATCAACACTAAACTACACATGCTAGCAACAATTTATACTTACACCAAGCTAATTAACCTACAAACCTGTACGTCTTTGGAGTGCGGGAGGAAACCAAAGATCTCAAAGAAAATCCACGTGATCACGGGAAGAACGTACAAAATTCGTACAGACAGCACCCATAGTTGGGGTCGAAACCGGGTCTCTGGAGCTGTAAGCGCTGTAAGGCAACAACCCTACCGCTGCGCCTTCCTCAGCAAGTCAAGCAGCATCTGTGGAGGGAATGGGCAGGAGGGAAACAATAGGCAACCTTTCTGTGAAATGAACATTAAATGTTTCAATTTTAGGAGAATCTCTAACAACACCCCCCTTCCCTTCCTCTTTCTCCCCCATGCACCCCCGTATCTTCCCCCCTCCGCTGTGCCCCACCTAGACTTGCGCCGATTTCTCCCCTCTCCCCTCCACCTACATTCCTCCCTCTAGCTTCACAATTCGAAACTCTTCAATCCTTTTGTCTTGCAACTTTTTATCATCTCTTAACTTCGTCCGACCAATTGCCAATTGCCTATCAAAATCCCTCTCGCCTGTGTTCACCACCAAGCAACCACAGGACTTTAGTTTAGTTTAGGTGATTGTCACGTGTTCCGAGGTACAGTGAAAAGCTTTTGTTGCATGCTAGCATAATCAAGGACGAGTCTCATCCTGGCCACTCCGTCTTCTCCTCTCTCCCATCAGGCAAGAGGTACAGAAGTGTGAAAATGCACACCTCCAGATTCAAGGACAGTTTCTTCCCAGCTGTTATCAGGCAACTGAATCATCCTACCACAACCAGGTCCTGAACTACTATCTATCTCATTGAAGACCCTCAGACTATTTTTGATTGGACACTACTGGACTTTATCTCGCACTAAACGTTATTCATGTTATTCCCTTAATCATGTATCTGTACACTGTGAATGGCTCGACTGTGATCATGTATTGTCTTTCCCCAGAGTGGTCAGCGCACAACAAAAGCTTTTCACTTAACCTTGGTACACATGACAATAAACTAAACTCAACTCAACTAAACTCAACTCAACTCAACCAAACTCAACTCAACCAAACTCAACCCAACTCAACCCAACTCAACTCAACCAAACTCAACCCAACTCAACTAAACTCAACCCAACTCAACCCAACTCAACCCAACTCAACTCAACTCAACCCAACTCAACCCAACTCAACTCAAGTACACTCAACTCAACACAACTGAACCCAACCCAATTCAACTCATGCCAACTCAACTCAACCCAACCCAACTCAACCCAACTCAACTCAACCCAACCCTACTCAACCCAACTCAACTTAACCCAACTCAACTCAACCCAACTCAACCCAACTCAACCCAACCCAACTCAACACAACCCAACTCAACCCAACTCAACTCAACCTAACCCAACTCAACCCAACTCAACCCAACTCAACTCAACTCAACTCAACTCAACTCAACTCCTCAACTCAACTCAACTCAACTCAACTCAACTCAACTCAACTCAACTCAACTCAACTCAACTCAACTCAACTCAACTCAACTCAGCTCAGCCCAGCCCAGCCCAGCCCAGCCCAGCCCAGCCAGCTCAACTCAACTGTCAGCGAAAAGACTACGATTATTACAATCGAGCCGTCCACAGTGTGCAAACGCATGATAAAATAAATAACAAAATATTGTTGAGTGCAATATAAGGTCCAGTGGCATCAAGGACATAGCATCAAAGGCAGGCTTCACTAGTGATGCTCTCATGTGGACCATGACTAATGAAAGAACCACAAAAGATCTGAGCAACATTAAGAGTGGTAGCAATGTAATAAAATGGATGAAGAATGATAAAACATGAAAACCCGATTATTGAATTACTGCATGGGTAAGGTATTATTTAAACATTGTTAAGGGAACCATAATTAATAATGTGACATTTGTTTAAAGCCAACATTGGGTAATAAATCAAAATAATGGGACTTGCACTGCTTTTTGGATTAAGCAATTCCCTTTAAGTTATAAAAGTTTTAAATCATTTGAATTCCACTCTGTTTTGTTTAGAAGGAGAGAATTCATCTCAGTGAGTCACGACCCAGACAGCAGATTACACCAGTGTCTAGCTCGTGAATGGGTATTAGAGTTAGAGAGTCATAGAGTGATACAGTCGGGAAACAGGCCCTTCAACCCAACTTGCCCACAACGGCCAACAATGTACCAGCTACACTAGTCCCACCCGCCTGCGTTTGGTCCATATCCCTCCAAACCTGTCCTATCCATGCACCTGTCTAATTGTTTCTTAAACATTGGGATAGTCCCAGCCTCAACTACCTCCTCTGGCAGCTTATTCCATACACCCAACACCCTTTGTGTGAAAAAGTTACCCCTCAGATTCCTATTAAATATTTTCCCCTTCACCTTAAACCTATGTCCTCTGGTCCTCGATTCACCTACTTTGGGCAAGAGACTCCGTGCATCTACCCGATCTATTCCTCTCATGATTTTATACACCTCTATAAGATCACCCCTCATCCTCCTGCGCTCCAAGGAATAGAGTCCCAGCCTACTCAACCTCTTCCTATAGCTCAGACCCTCTAGTCCTGGCAACATCATTTTTAATTATATTATAGGAGGGCTGAGGTTTGTGAAATCTAGCTGTGTTTCTTTCCCTGCACACATGTACAGAGAGATACGTTGAGGCAACATATGCTTCTGGCTGTAGAAGCAAGGACGGCACAGTGGCATAGCGGTAGGGGTACTGCCTCACAGTGTCAGAGACCCGGGTTCGATCATGACTACAGGTGCTTGCCTGTACAGAGTTTGTACATTCTCCCCGCGAACTGAGTGGGTTTTCTCTGAGATCTTCAGTTTCCTCCCACACCCCAAAGTTGTACAGATTTGTAGGTTAATTGGCTTGGGATAGATGTATAAATGGAAATTTGTCCCCAGTGTATGTAGGATAGTGTTAGTGTGCGGGGATCGTTGGGCGGTGCGGCCTCGGTGGGCCGAAGGGCCTGTTTCCGCGCTGTATCTCTAAACTGTAAACGCTAAACAGCAGAAGCTGGTTCACAAAAGAAAAGACACAAAGTGCTGGTAGACAAAAATGCTGGAGAAACTCAGCAGGTGAGGCAGCATCTATGGAGCGAAGGAAATAGGCAACGTTTTGGGCCGAAACCCTTCTTCAGACTGATGTGAGGGTTGGGGGGGGGGGGGGGGGGAAGAAGAAAGGAAGAGGTGGAGCCAGAGGGCTGAGGGAGAGCTGAGAAGGGGAGGAGATTCTGAATCCGACCTTTCTGTCCTGGGCCTCCTCCATGGCCAGAGTGAGGCCCACCGGAAATTGGAGGAGGAGCACCTCATATTTCGCTTGGGCAGTTTACACCCGAGCGGTACGAACATTGACTTCTCTAATTTCAGGTAGTCCTTACTATCTCCTCCCTTCTCAACTCTCCCTCAGCCCACTGGCTCCACCTCTTCCTTTCTTCTTCCCTCCCCCCCACCCTCACATCAGTCTGAAGAAGGGTTTCGGCCTGAACGTTGCCTATTTCCTTCGCTCCATAGATGCTGCCGCACCCGCTGAGTTTCTCCAGCATTTTTGTCTACCTTCGATTTTACAGCATCTGCAGTTCCTTCTTAAACACAAAATGCTGAAGTAACTCAGTGG
>CM075992.1:3649957-3704884 GCA_038087875.1 Malacoraja senta
ACTAAACTAAACTAAACTAAACTAGACTAGACTAGACTAGACTAGACTAGACTAGACTAGACTAGACTAGACTGGACTGGACTGGACTGGAACTGAACCAGACAAAGAAATAGCCATTGGTTGATTCATCATGAATGGTAGAATGGAGGGAGATCAGCATGTAGGAAGCAGCTGTAGATGCTGATTTACACTGAAGATAGACACAAAATGCTGGAGTAACTCAGCGGGACAGGCAGCATCTCTGGAGAGAAGGAATGCGTGAGGTTTCGGCTGGAGACCCTTCTTCAGACTCGGATCAATGTGTTACTAACATTTCTTTTTTGTCGGTTATGGGGTGCAGTCGACAGCACCGGCCACCCTCCTCATACCTTCAACCTCTTGCCTTGTGGATTCTGGCAACTACCAAACTGTCCAGAACTGCCTAGTCCTGCTCTCCCCTCCTCCCATGTGTGTTTCAGTAGATTTAAAACCTATGACTAAAACCAGTGCACTTACTTCAGTGCATTGTAGCTGGCTGCTGCACCTTAAGTGTTCCAGAAAATAACTGGTGCGTCTTGTAATCTCATACCTGTGACATAACAGGCTGTTTATGTTCAATGATTCCTTTGTTGCTCACCTGTAAATGGCAGGATAAATATAGACTATAATGCAAAATGTTGCATAATGGATAATGCCTCCAGCCCCGAATCCTTGAGTTTGAATAGAACATTTTGACGGTGTGCCCTTTCGCAATAGGGCCAGTTTCAAGAGTCCAGAGAGTTTAATTGTCATGTGTCCCAGATTAGTCGGGGCCCCCTTGGTCATGACTGACCATGGGTGATACATCCTAGTTTGCAGGTGATGTGTGGTCGGATGCAAGCCTGGGCGATCGATGTCATATGGAGGACAGGCTGTTGCCCATGCAGCACGTCCCCCCTCTCCACGTCGCTGATCGATCCAAAGGAACAGCAGGGCCGTTACAGTTTGGCACCAGCGCCGTCGCAGGAGCTGCCAGAGCGGGGTTGTAGACAACGACGAACTGCCTTAGGGGCTCTGACCCCGGATTTTCTTGAGGTTTACCCCTGGAGCCTTTTCCATGACTGGATATGGCCACAAGGCAGTGGAGGTTTTAAATCGGAGTTTTCCCTCTCCTAGATGGACTGCCTTCCCAGGCTAACGAGCCCCATCTGCCGGAGACTCGTGGGGGCGGGAGCGTCTACCTTCCCGTGCAGGTCCATAGCACCTGCCCACAGATAGGACAATGCCATTCTTGCTTGCTGCAGCACAACGGAGTATGTAAACATAATACAGAACAGCAGATAAAGGTTCAGTGTGTCCATAGACTATAGACATTGGTTTTTGCCCAAGGTGACTGTATTTTCCAACTGTGACGTGAGAATTGGGTAGGAAACTCCAACATCAAGGTTGGATGGGAAACTATAGTGTGGGGGTGAAAATGTCCCCAGGGTGTGAAGTGTCACAGTGTTGTTCCAAATCATTTGTCTTCTCTGTGGGTTTAATGTTTAGGCTATTTTGTACTTTAGGCAATAGACAATAGACAATAGACAATAGGTGCAGGAGTAGGCCATTCGGCCCTTCGAGCCAGCACCGCCATTCAATGTGATCATGGCTGATCATCCCCAATCAGTACCCCGTTCCTGCCTTCTCCCCATATCCCCTGACTCCGTTATTTTTAAGAGCCCTATCTAGCTCTCTCTTGAAAGCATCCAGAGAACCGGCCTCCACCACCCTCTGAGGCAGAGAATTCCACAGACTCACCACTCTCTGTGAGAAAAAGTGTTTCCTCGTCTCCGTTCTAAATGGCTTACTCCTTATTCTTAAACTGTATTATTTTCCTTCCACTTCACAATTATGCGCCACTTTGTGTTGGTCTATCGCATAAAATCCCAATAAAATACATTTACGTTTGTGGTTGTAACGTGACAAAATGTGGAAAAGTTCAAGAGGTATGAATACTTTTGCAAGCCACTGTATCTGGGATAATTGCTGGGTCCAGAGCTCGTGACTGTGCAACTGTGATAAAAATCATCTTTTCATGTTTTTTGGCAACTAATCCTTCCCCTCTTCTTTAAGCCAGTTCTTCAGATGACAGGAAAACCTAAGTTGACTCTGGAGGGCAATTTCTTTGGTCGGAGGGTGGTTAAGCTGTGGAATTCATTGCCACAGACGGCTGTGGAGGCCGTCAATGGATATTTTTAAGATGAAGGAGATTGACGGATTCTTGATCAGTACGGGTGTCAGGGGTTAATGGGGAGAAGGCAGGAGAATGGGGTTGAGAGGGAAAGATAGATCAGCCATGATTGAATGGCGGAGTGGACTTGATGGGCTTATTCTGCTCCTCGAACTGAGATTCAAGATTCAAGAGATTCAAGATTCAAGAGAGTTTATTGTCATGTGTCCCAGATAGGACAATGAAATTCTTGCTTTGCTTCAGCACAACAGAATATTGTGCTGAAGCATAAATAAATACAGAACAGATCAGCGTGACCATATACTATTGAATATATATACACACACATAAATAACCAGATAAAGTGCAAATTAAAGTTCCGATTTTTGTTTGAGTTGGGTTTAATAGTCTGATGGCTGTGGGGAAGCAGCTATTCCTGAACCTGGATGTTGCAGTTTCAGGCTCCCGTACCTTTTACCTGAAGGCAGCGGGGAGATGAGTGTGTGGCCAGGATGGTGTGGGTCCTTGATGATGCTGCCAGCCTTTTAGAGGCAGCCACTGCGATAGATCCCCTCGATGGTAGGGAGGTCAGAGCCGATGATGGACTGGGTAGTGTTTACAACTTTTACAACTGTTGAATATATGAAGGAATTCATGAACAATGGAAGCTTAATTGGATTGCTGGAAGGTAGTCGGAACATTTTGGGGTGCAGTCATTTTTGGTAAAACACTGCTCGGGGAATTGAGGCAGCCCAAACTAGTCCCAAGGCAGTACAGATATTTGGCACCATGCGAAGGTATGAGGAAAAGATTACTTAAGATATTAACGGGGGAATATTTTAGGATTTTCATTGCATTCCTCAGCACTTTATTGAACCAACTGTATTAAAACATCATTCAAAGAGACGTCTGAAGCATTCTTTCACAAATATATTATTGATGTCAGCTGTGTGGGTGAGATTTCCCAATTTGTGGGCATGTGTTACATTCTTATAGGCACAAGCACACTTCATTTAGTTTAGTTTTAGTTTAGTTTAGATATACAGCGTGGAAACAGGCCCGTGTGTCAGAAGGAACTGCAAATGCTAGTTCATACCGAAAAAGCTGGAGGAAAGCCCCTGTCCCACTTTCACCACCTAATTGGCGACCTCTGCCGAGTTTGCCCTTGACTCATACTCGCAGCATGGTCGCCACGAGGTCGTAGGTGGTCTTCGTAACTCTTCCTCATGTTCGTGAGTGGTCTCCGCGTACTCGTGGCCTCAAGTAGGTCGCGGCGTTTTTTCCAGCCTGATAAAAAATGTCCACGAGTTAAAAAAAGGTCGGCCTGGAAAAAACGGATACTTTTTACTCGTAGGTAGGTCGTAGTAGGCCGTGATGGTAGTCGTAGATAGTCGTAGATAGTCGTAGGTCGGTAACTGGCCCGAGAAAAAAATGCAAACATGACATCATTTTAGTATATGATCATTTTCCACTCGTAGCTAGTCGTAGCTGGTCTTAGGTGTGGAAGACTGAGGTCGAGGGGGGTCGTAGGAGGTTGTAGACATAGTTGTAGGAGGTCTTTTACTTCGGCGAGTCAACACGACCTTGACATTTTTTTCAACTCGTCTAGGGCTTTCTAAACTCGTGGATTAGGTCGTCCATGTGGGACAGGCCCTTACTCAGCAGGTCAGGCAGCATCTCTGGAGGAAACAAATAGGTGATGTTCTGGGTTGGAACTCTTCCTCGGACCGCCTTCGGACTAAAGACTCTGAAGAAGGATTCCGACCTGAAATGTCACCTATTCCTTTGCTCTGGAGATGCTGCCTGACCTTCAGAAACAGACCCTTCGGCCCATCCAGTCCGCGCTGCTCAGCGATCCCCGTACACTAGTTCCATCCCACACATTAGGGACAGTTTACAGAAGCCAATTCTTGATCTACAAACCTGCACGTCTTTGGAGTGTGGGAGGAATCTGGAGCTCCCGGAGAAAACCCACGTGGTCACAGGGAGAATATGCTAACAGCCTGGTACAGGACAGGCAGCACCCATAGTCAGGATCAAAGCCAGGTTTCTAGATCTGCAAGGCAGCAGAATTAAAGGAGAAATGTCAAAAATGGAACCTAATAATGAATTGATTATATTTGGGGTAATGGAAGATGGGAATAAACTGAATCCATCTCAAAAAATATTTTTTAATTATGGTTTAATAATAGCAAAAAAATTAATATTGAAATTTTGGAAAAATACACCAATACCAACGCTTAAAATGTGGATTGCAAGTATGTTGGACACCGCACATCTTGAGGAAATGCGATTCCGCCTAATAGATAAATCTGACCAATTCACAACGAGTTGGTCTCCATTTGTCGTCTTTTTGGAATCATGTGGTCACGTGCAACACAATTGTAAAAGCTAACTCGTGACTGGGCGAGGGATGGTCAAGATTATAAATAAGATCTTCTCACTTCTTTTTTTCTTTCTCTTTCTTTTTCTTCTTTTATTTTCTTTTTTCTATTTTCTATTTCTTAACTTTCTTCTTTCACTCTCTATTTTCCTTTTCCACACACTATATATCTCACATTTTTCTATTTTTCATTATCTAACTTCTTTTTCTTTTTCTCCTTTATTATAAAAATAGGAAGCTGTACATAATATGCATTATGAAAATATGATTGTATACAATTGTACTTCTAATAAAAATTAAAAATAGAAAAATAAAAAAAAAGAGGAGAAATTTCTTTAGTCAGTGGGTGGTGAATCTGTGGAATTCATTGCCACAGACGGCTGTGGAGGCCAAGTCAGTGGTTATTTTTCAGGCAGAGATAGATAGATTCTTGATTAGTACGGGTGTCAGAGATTATGGGGAGAAGGCAGGAGGAGAGATAGATCAGCCATAATTCAATGGCGGAGTAGACTTGATGGGCCGAACGGCCTAATTCTACTCCTATTCCTAATGACCTTATAACCTTATGACCTTATGAACTCTACCGCTACGCTACTGGTGCGCAGTCTACAGGCATTTTTTTAAATACAGAAACCATTTTTAAAAAAAAATTTTTTTTTTAATTTATTAGAAGTACATTACATTACAACCACACACATTAGTACTCGTCACTTATATCTTCTTGCAATTAATGTACTCCATTTATTTTTTACACTAGAAAAGGAAAAGATTGAAAGAAAGAAGAAAGTGAAGGAAAAAGTGAAAGTGTAGAAAATGGGACAACAAAAAAGGACGAAGACCCTATAAGAGCAAAATTAAAAACAAAAGAAAAAGAGTTAAGGAATAGACCCTTGGAAAGAAAGAGAAAGAGAAAGAGGAAAAAGAGAGAAACAAATATTTTTATGAGCATTACGTAAATGGGACATACCAACTCTTCAACTAGCATCCCCCCTTACCTGACCTCAGTTTTTTTTTTTTAAAGTACTTTTGCACCCTATATTTGTAATAATTCTATAAATGCAGACCACGTCAGGTGGAAGTGATCTGGTTTACCTGCTAGGAGGAGTCTTATCTCTTCTAGGTGTAATGTTTCAAACATATTTGAAATCCACATATTTATAGTTGGTATTGGAGCCTTCTTCCAAAATTTTAGAATTAGCTTTTTTCCAGTTATTAACCCATAGTCCATTAGTTTCTTTTGAAACACATTTAGTTCTGGACCATCTTCCGTTATTCCGAAGATAATCCATTCTGCTTTGGGTATACAGAAACCATTTAAACAGTTAAAGTGGTTTTAGTAAGTGGGAGATCCCACATTCCCTGGTGGACTGAGCGTGTGTTTGGTGAAACGGTCTCCAAGTCTATGTTTGGTCTCACCGATGTGCAGGAGGCTACATCGGGTCACTGGATGGAGTAGACGACGTTAGAGCAGTAAAGGGCCTGTCCCACTTGGCGATTTTTTCGGCGACTGCCGGCATCATTGACTGACGTATCAGGTCGGTGAAAAAATTTGCGGCGGTGGCGCGGCGTGACGCGGCGTGATGGCGTATTGACGCGCGCTGTTTTTTCAAGTGTCACAACATTTTTTTTGTCGCCGCTGGATTTTGAAATCTTCAAAATCTTTTGGCGACGCTGATATGACGCCGGCAGTGGCCGAAAAAAATCGCCGAGTGGTATCAGGCCCTTTAACTGTTTTTCTTAAAGCCCTGTCCCACTGTACGAGTTCATTCAAAGAGTTTTCCTGAGTTTGCCCTGATTCGAACTCGGAGATTTACGGTAATGGCCGCTCGTCGGTACTCGGGGCTCTCGTGGACATTTTTCAACATGTTGAAAAATCTTCACGAGTCTTCCCGTGCTTACCTGCGTTTCCCGAGTACCTGCCGTTGGCGTTACGAGCTGCTAAGAGACGTCCCCGAGCTCCGACGTACCCGCAACGTTCATTCTACATGCTTACCACGAGTTTGATTTTTTTTTAAACTCGGGAGAGATCTTGAATTAGCTTGTACAGTGGGACAGGGTCATTACCGTTAATCTTCACAGGACTGTTCCATTATGGAAACAACTGCAAAACATTAAGACATATCAGGGCCATCTTGAATTGCAGTTATTCATTTAAGTTATATTTAACTTTTTTTTGATACATCTTCCAAATCCCGGCCATTAAGATGAAAGCATTTTAGTGCAAGCCTTTCAAACTATATTGCTGCACGCATCATTTTCACACATGTTTCCTCTTCCCAGGAATTTTGTGTTGCAATCATATTTATTTTTGTAATTGTTTCTTGCAGAATTCGCTTCAATGAATGGGATGATCCAGGTTATTAATTCCAGGGAAATGCTCTGTGTTTAATCTTACGTCCCACTGTTCTTTCGTCTCCCTTATCCGAATCAGGATCAGAATTTAGTGGTGCAGCGGTAGAGTTGGTGTCTTGCAGCGCCACTGACCCGGGTTTGATCCTGGCCACGGGTGCTGTCTGTACGGAGTTTGTACGTTCTCCCCGTGACCTGCGTGGGTTTTCCCCGGGTACTCCGGTTTCCTCCCACACTCCATATACATAGAGATTTGTAGGTTAATTGGCTTTGGTAAAAAATTGTGAAATTCTCCCTAGTACGTAGGATAGTTCTGATTCGGTGGACAGAAAGGCCTGTTTCCGTGCTGTATCTCTCAAAACTGCGATCTAACATCTAAGACTTTGTAGGATTAATCGCACTAACCTGATTTTGGTATCTATGCCTAAGGGGCTGTCCCACTTGGGCGACCTTATTGGCGAGTTTAGAAGAGTTTAGGAGAGCTTGGAAAAAGGTCACGTTGAAGACCTCCTTCGACTATGTTGAAGACTAGCTACGACTAACTTCGGCAAAATTGGACACCGAATAGTGGAGAGTGAAGACGACCTCCTTCGATCTCCCTTCGACTATGTTGAAGACTATCTACAACTACCTTCGACTACCCTCGATTACCTACGACTAACATGCCGACCTACTACGACCTACTTCGATTAAACCTAAGAGTAAAAAAAGTATCGATTTTTTCCATGGCGACCTTTTTTTACTCGCGGGCATTTTTTAACATGTTGAAAAATACGCCGCGACCTAGCTGAGGCCTCGAGTACGCGGGGACTACTCTCCAGCATGAAGGAGAGTTACAAAGACCTCCTAGGACCTTGTGTCGACCATGCTGCGAGTATGAGTCGAGGGCAAACTCGTCAGAACTCGCGGATTAGGTCGCCGCAGTGGGACAGGCCCCTTAACTGAACTGGCTTTCTAATTTTCAACACATCATCATTATATTTATTAGATAACCATATAACCATATAACAATTACAGGCCATCTCGGCCCTTCTAGTCCATGCCGAACACTTATTCTCCCCTAGTCCCATCTACCTGCACTCAGACCATAACCCTCCATTCCTTTCCCGTCCATATACCTATCCAATTTATTTTTAAATTATAAAATTGAACCTGCCTCCACCACTTCCACTGGAAGCTCATTCCACACAGCTACCACTCTCTGAGTAAAGAAGTTCCCCCTCATGTTACCCCTAAACTTCTGTCCCTTAATTCTCAAATCATGTCCTCTTGTTTGAATCTTCCATACTCTCAATGGAAAGATAGACCTGTCAAATGTTAACCTGCTGACAGGGGTGGTGGTGGAAGCAGATATGAATATTATTAATGTTTAAGAGACTTTCAGTTAAGCACATGAGTATGCATGGAATAGACAGATGTGGATCATATGTATTCAGAGGGGATTAGTTTACCAAGGCTTCCTGGTTGGCATGGACATTCTGGGCCGAAGGGCCTTTTCCTATGTTGTATTGCTCTTGTTTCAATCTTCACCTTGTGTGCTGTCTACGTGGTGTTGGCACGCTCTCCCTGTGGCCGCGTGGGTTTCCTCCAGGTGCTCTGGTTTCCTCCCACATCCCAAAGACGTGCAGGTTTGTAGGTTAATTGGCCCTCTGTGAATTGTGAAAAGTATGAGAAGTGGGATAACATAGAACTAGTGTAGACGGGCTTGCTCGATGGACCGAAGGGCCTGTTGCCATGTTGTATCCCTAAACTAAATCAATTAAGTAATACGATATGATAGAACTTTATTTATCCCAGGAGGGAAGTTGATCTCCCAACAGTCATAAAACACAACAAGATACATGAAACATGAAATTAAAGTGACGAGTGGAAAGTCCAGGATTGGGATGGGCTAAGATTGGGGAGGGGGGGGTGTGGGGAAGGGGAGTCAGTCTACCCCATGACAGAAGGGGGAGGAGTTGTACAGTTTGATAGCCACAGGGAAGAAGGATCTCCTGTGGCGTTCTGTGCTGCATCTTGGTGGGACCAGTCTGTTGCTGAAGGTGCTCCTCAGGTTGACCAGTGTGTCATGGAGGGGGTGAGGGAGCTGCATTGTCCAGGATGTCCAGGGCATTGTAATTTAATGCCTTCGGGAAAACTTCCCAACTGTATTAGTATCCCAACAATAAGAGATTAGTATACAAACTTAAAGCACACGGTATTGGGGGTTCAGTATTGATGTGGATAGAGAACTGGCTGGCAGACAGGAAGCAAAGAGTAGGAGTAAACGGGTCCTTTTCACAATGGCAGGCAGTGACTAGTGGGGTACCGCAAGGCTCAGTGCTGGGACCCCAGCTATTTACAATATATATTAATGATTTGGACGAGGGAATTGAATGCAACATCTCCAAGTTTGCGGATGACACGAAGCTGGGGGGCAGTGTTAGCTGTGAGGAGGATGCTAGGAGGCTGCAAGATGACTTGGATAGGTTGGGTGAGTGGGCAAATGCATGGCAGATGCAGTATAATGTGGATAAATGTGAGGTTATCCACTTTGGTGGCAAACACAGGAAAGTAGACTATTACCTGAATGGTGGCCGATTAGGAAAAGGTGAGATGCAACGAGACCTGGGTGTCATGGTACACCAGTCATTGAAAGTAGGCATGCAGGTGCAGCAGGCAGTGAAGAAAGCGAATGGTATGTTAGCATTCATAGCAAAAGGATTTGAATATAGGAGCAGGGAGGTTCTACTGTAGTTGTACAGGGTCTTGGTGAGACCACACCTGGAGTATTGTGTACAGTTTTGGTCTCCTAATCTGAGGAAGGACATTCTTGCCATAGAGGGAGTACAGAGAAGGTTCACCAGACTGATTCCTGGGATGCTTCTAATATTGAGGGGGGATCTTATAGAAATCTTATATCATAATAATAGGATCTTATAGAAAAGGGAAGATTGAGGGGGGATCTTATAGAAACTTACAAAATTCTTAAGGGGTTGGACAGGCTAGATGCAGGAAGATTGTTCCCGATGTTGGGAAAGTCCAGAACAAGGGGTCACAGTTTAAGGATAAAGGGGAAATCTTTTAGGACTGAGATGAGAAAAAAAAAATTCACACAGAGAGTGGTGAATCTGTGGAATTCTCTGCCACAGAAGGTAGTTGAGGCCAGTTCATTGGCTATATTTAAGAGGGAGTTAGATGTGGCCCTTGTGGCTAAAGGGATCAGGGGGTATGGAGAGAAGGCAGGTACACGATACTGAGTTGGATGATCAGCCATGATCATATTGAATGGCGGTGCAGGCTCGAAGGGCCGAATGGCCTGCACCTATTTTCTATGTTTCTATGTACGGGAATCTTAAAATCAATATTGGAATTAACACATGACTCATGACATTGACATGAATTTTACATCACCATTGTGGAATCCGGTTTCTTCATTTGCTCTTTTAAAGTTAATTGAGGTAATTATTTCATTTAATCTTGTTATTTGAATTTCACGGCAATTTACATACATACAATAATAACAGACAGTAATAATCAAGGCATAATTGTACAACAGTATGTAAGCGATCCTCAAAACCCTTACCCTTACCCACCTTCAACCCACCCAAGTCAGGTCGGAGCCAAACACTCACATACGTACACATCCACACACAAATGGTAGAATAGACGAAAAAAAATGTGCTATGTAAAAATAAAAATAGAAAAAATAAAAATAAAAAAATATATATATATATACATATATATCTAAATAAACAATTGTAGGGAGGGGGGGATTAAGGGGAAAGCAGCTGCTGTATAACAAAACGATGATGGAGAACACTCAGTCCTCTTCTGAGTCCGGGAATTGAGGTCATTATTATTGATTAAAACACAATTACACTAAAACCAAGGAGAAAAGAATAATAATAAAAGTGTTTAAGAAGGAACTGCAGATGCTGGAAAATCGAAGGTAGACAAAAATGCTGGAGAAACTCAGTGGGTGCAGCAGCATCTATGGAGCGAAGGAAATAGGCGACGTTTCGGGCCGAAACGTTGAGCATACGTTTAGAAGGGAATGTCATAGATGCTGGTTGACATTCAAAGACATGCCTAGAGAAAGTAGTATCCAGGTGGGTCACAGAGATGAGGGGGGGGGGGGGATGTGGATGGGGAAAGATGGGTGGGGGATGGGGGGTTTTTGTAGGGGGGGGGGGGCAGAAAGCAGAGGGGTTGTTAGAGGCTACCTAAAATTGGCGCGTTCAATGTTCATACCACTGGGTCGTTCAATGTTCATACCATTGGGTCGTAAGCTACCCAAGCGGAATAGGAGGTGCTGTTCCTCCAGTTTGCGTGTTTAGTTTATTGTCACGTGTACCGAGGTATCGTTGCGTGCTAACCCAGTCTGCGGAAAGACAGCACATGATTACAATCGAGCCGTCCACAGCGTACAGATACACGATAGAGGGAATAACGTTTCGTGCAATGTTAAGTCTGGCAGTGGAGGAGGCCCAGGGCAGAAGGGTCAGTGTGGGATTGGGAAGAGGAGTTTAAACGGTGGGCAACCGGGAGATCCGGCTGGACTTGGCAAACGAGCACAAGTGTTCGGCAAAAACGGTCGCTGATTCTACGCTTTGTCCTGTCGATGTGGAAGAGCCCATTTCGGGAACAAGGTGAGGTGAAGGTGAACCTCTATCTCACCTGGAAGGACTGCTGGCGTCCCTGGATGGAGGTGAGGGGGCAGGTATAGGGACAGGTGTTACATCTCCTGCAGACACGGGGATTTGTTTTGCAAACCAACATCAGCAGTTCCTTGTTTGTACAAAAAGTGCTTGAAATAGTTTACAGGGAAACATCACTTACTTCCTCATTCATTCATACTTAAAAAAAATAAAAAAATTTTGACTAAAAGTTTAATCAAAAGTGACAAAATTAAGCATAATTCAAATATGTTGAGTGAGACTCTCTCTTTCTCTCTCTCTCTCTCTCTCTCTTTCTCTCCTCTCTCTCTCTCTCTCTCTCTCTCTCTCTCTCTCTCCCTCTCTCTCATTTTCTGTCTCTCTCTCTCCCTCTCTCCCTCTCTCTCTATCACACACTTTTTCTCTCTCTCTCTCTCTCTCTCTCTGTCTCCTTTCCTCTCTCTCTCTCTCTCTCTCTCTCTCTCTCTCTCTCTCTCTCTCTCTATCTCTCTCTCATTTTCTGTCTCCTTTTCTCTCTCTCTCTCTCCCCCTCTCTCTCTCTCTCTCCCTCTCTCTCCCTCTCTCTCTCTCTCTCTCTCTCTCTCTCTCTATCTCTCTCTCTATCTATCTCTCTCTCATTTTCTCTCCTTTTCTCTCTCTCCCTCTCTCTCCCTCTCTCTCCCTCTCTCTCTCTCTCTCTCTCTCTCTCTCTCTCTCTCTCTCTCTCTCTCTCTCTCTCTCTCTATTTATGTCTCTCTCTCTCACACACTTTTTCTGTGTCTCTCTCTCTGTCTCTCACTTTTTCTGTCTCTCTCTCTCTATGTCTCTCTCCTTTCCTGTCTCTCTCTCTGTCTCTCACTTTTTCTGTCTGTCTCTCTCTCTCTATCTCTCTCCTTTCCTCTCTGTCTCTGTCTCTGTCTCTCTTTTTCTGTCTGTCCTTGTGTGTCAGGACAAGTTCAAAGTTTGACAAAATCTTTTGCTAAACATTTTAGTTTAGTTTAGAGATACAGCACGGAAACAGGCCCTTCAGCCCACTGAGTCCGCACCAACCAGCGATCCCCGCACACTGATACTATCCTACACATTAGAGACAATTTGCATTGCAAACCGAGCTAATTAACCTACAAACCTGTACGTCTTTGGAGTGCGGGAGGAAACCGGAGATCCCGGAGAAAACCCACTCAGGTCACGGGGAGAACGTACAAACTCCGTATAGACAGCACCCGTAGTCAGGATCGAACCCGGGTCCCTGGCGCTGTGAGGCAGCAACTCTACCGCTGCGCCACCGGGCCGCCCTTTAGAAAGTCACAAAGCATTAGAGCCCTTTAAAACAACTCTGACGCCAAAACTCTAAGGTCGTGTTGCTACTTGCGAGCAAAGCACCAAGGCAAATTCCTTGTATATGTACATACTTGGCTAATAACATTTATTCAATTCAATTCAATTCAAAAGAAAAGATTTAATTTAAATAAATGTAACTTTGTAAATAAATAAGTTGAGTTAAAATGCAGTCACACATGTGTCAAGGAGATTTTTGAACTTCAAGTCTTTAGAATAAAGAAATGTTTTGAAGTTATTGGCCACATTGTTTGGGCAGATCTGATAGAAATATATAAAATTATGAGAGGCATAATCAGGGTTGACGGTCAGAACTTTTTCCCCAGTGTGGAATGAATTGTCAAGGGCTAGAGGGCAGAGTTTCAAGGTGAGTATTCAGTATTCAGTATTCAGTATTTACTTTAATATCATTTTCACTGAGTACTTACATACACAGAGGAAACGAAAAATTGTTTCTCAATCAGTTCCTGTCAGTGCAGTTAATAAAAACAGAATAAATACATACAACTTTAAAATTAACTTATCTAAAATAGACTTTAAAATTGAACTGAAAACAGACATTCAGACCGGACAGTGGCTTTGCTTTGACAGGTGCCTAGCTGTCAAAGTATGGGCGAGGTTAGATGTGGGGGTGTATGATGTATGGGGAGGGGACACAGTCTGTTAACCAGTTTTATTGCCTGTGGGAAGAAGCTGTGTAGCATCCTGCTGGTTCTGCAGCTGATACTCCTGTACCACTTCCCAGATGGCAGAATGGAGAAGATATGTGGTGGGATGGGTGATAGAGCGCACCTGGATGCTGCGTTTCTGATAGATCTCCAACAGGAATGGGAGTGGAGCACCAATGATCCTACTGGCTGTCTTCACTATCCTGTTAAGTTGTGAGAGGGGTAAAGTTTAAAGGCAATGCGCGTGACGGGTTTTTACACAGAGAGTGAGGGGTGCCTGGAATGTGTTGCCAGGAATGGTCGAGGCAGATATGATAGTGGTTTTATTAAGAGGCTTTTAAGGAGCTGGAAAGGATACAGAGGAAACCTACGAGAATGTTGCCAGGACTTGAGGCCCTGGCCTGGGCGATGGGGAGAGGTTGAGCAGGTTAAAGCCCCTGTCCCACTGTACGAGGTAATTCAAGAGTTCTCCCGAGTTTTCCCCTGATTCGAACTCGGAGAATGTCCACAGCGAGTCCGTAGGAGTTCGTGGATGTCTCGTAGCGGCTCGTACGAGTAAAAAGTAACAAGTTATTTCATCACGAGTATTTTTCTACTCGTGGACATTTTTCACAGTGGATGAAAATACGTCACGAGTTTACCGGATTTCCCGAGTACCTACCGCTACTCGTACGAGCCGCTACGGGACATCCACGAACTCCTACGTACCCGCTACGGACATACTCCGAGTTCGAATCAATGGAAAACTCGGGAGAACTCTTGAATTACCTCGTACAGTGGGACAGGCCCTTTTGGACTTTACTCCTTAAAACAAACGGTTGAGGAATGATCGTATAGAGATGCATAAAGTCAAGATGGGAAATAGATAGGGTGAATGGACACACTTTTTTCCCAGGGTGAGGGGATATCAAAGACGATAGGGCATAGGTTTAAGATGAGAGGGGAAAGATGAACCTGAGGGGAATTTTTTTACGCAGAAGGTGGTAGGTATGTGGATTGATCTGCCAGAGGAGGTAGTCGAGGTAGGTACAAGAACGACTTTTAAAAGACATTTGGACAGGTACATGGATAGGAAAGATTTAGAGGGATATGGGCCAAAGATGTGGAATTCTCTGTCACAGAAGGCAGTGGAGGCCAATTCACTGGATGTTTTCATATTATATAGCTCTTAGGGCTAACGGAATCAAGGGATATGGGGAGAAAGCAGGAACGGGGTACAGATTTAGGATGATCAGCCATGATCATATGGAATGGCGGTGCTCGCTCGAAGGGCCGAATGGCCTCCTCCTGCACCTATTTTCTATGTTGCTAAACGGGATTCGTTTAGATGGGCCATTGGAGAGTTGGCCTGTTTCTGTGCAGTATGATTCCCTGACTCGAAATGGGATTAGTGTGGAGAGATAGCAGGACAAAGGACAGCAGGTGGGTCTGTTTGCGAGTCATATATCTCTATCATCCCATGGGTGAAATACCTATCGGCAACTATGAAGGTAAAAGGATTTGTCTGTCATTGACCACCCGTGACAAGTCACATAGCTGCACTATTATTAAGCAGTCCTCAACATAAGCCATAATATGAATCAAGCTACTGTTATTCCCTCTCTCATAATCTGCCGACGTCACTCATGTTTTTAATTTTCTCTGTTTAGTAAAGGATCCATAAATAGGTCACTTCAAATGTGTCACAGAAGGCTGTGGAGGCCAAGTCAATGGATATTTTTAAGGCGGAATTTGACGGATTCTTGATTAGTACGGGTGTCAGAGGTTATGGGGAGAAGGCAGGAGAATGGGGTTAGGAGGGTGCGATATATAAAGTCACAGAGTGATACAGCGCGGAAACAGGCCCTTCGGCCCAACTTGCCAACACCGACCACCATGTCCCAGCTACACTAGTCCCACCTGCCTGCGCTTGGTCCATATCCCTCCAAACTTGTCCCATCCATGTACCTGTCTAACTGTTTCTTAAACATTGGCGTAGTCCCAGCCTCAACTACCTCCTCTGGCAGCTCGTTCCATACATCCACCACCCTTTGTGTGAAAAAGTTACCCCTCAGATTCCTATTAAATCTTTTCCCCTTCACCTTGAACCTATGTCCTCTGGTCCTCGATTCCCCTACTCTGGGCAAGAGACTCTGTGCATCTACCCGATCTATTCCTCTCATGATTTTGTACCCCTCTATAAGATCAGCCATGATTGAATGGTGGGGTAGACTTGATGGGTCGAATGGCCTAATTCTACTCCGAGAACTCATGATCCTATAAATACAGTCTAAGTTGTCCATGTTTACTGATGCTCTGCCTTGTGTAAAAGGAGTTTAGAAATAAGTAGCTGAATGATTTAATGATTCAATTCAATGATTCAATGAATGTCATAGAACTCATTGTGCGCTGGTCAGCAGTGCCTCCACAGCCCGCATCAGGCAGACACAGAACCTCTGCGTAAGTGGCGGATAGATCGTTCATGTTCATAAGTGGTAGGAGCAGAATTAGGCCATTCGGCCCATCAAGTGTCCTCCCCCATTCAATCATGGCTGATCTATCTTTCCCTCTCAACCCCTATCCCCTGACACCCGTACAAATCAAGAATCTATCTATCTATCTCTGCGTTAAAAATATCCATTGACTTGGCCTCCGCAGCCGTCTGTGATGTAACTGTACCTTCTCCCTCTTTGGGGCAATGGCATCCAATTCATCGATGAAGATGATAGCTGGAGCGTTCTTCTCCGCTTCCTCGAAGGCCTTCCTCAGATTACTCTCCGACTCCCCGGCCAGTTTACTCATGATCTCTGGACCTGCACAACCAATTGCAATGGTTACCAAGTTGCTAACTAGTATAACTACCCATCCCATTCCCATGGCGATCTTTCTGTCCTGGGCCCCCTCCATTGCCAGAGGGAGACCATCAAGTCCACTCCTCCATTCAATCATGGCTGATCTAACCCTCCCTCCTAAACCCCATTCTCCTGCCTTCTCCCCATAACCCCTGACACCCGTACACAAGGTCCTCTTCCTCACAGGCCCGTCTAAAACAGTGCCAGAGACCCGGGTTCGATCCTGACTACGGGTCCCTGGGACTGTGTGGGTTTCCTCCCACATCCCAAAGCCATGCAGGTTTGTAGGTCAATTGGCTTCTGTACATCACCCCTGGTGTGTAGGATAGAACAAATGTACAAGTGATCATTGGTCAGTGGGGACAGCAGTGGGCCGATGGGCCTGTTTCCACGCTGTATCTCTAAAACTAAAAAACTAAAAATGAAACTGCTGGCCTATTTGGTCACACACTGTTTAATGAAGCAATTAATGTTAGCAATGGGCCATTTATATTGGAGCTATAGTGTTGTAATATTAGAAGATTTTAGCCAGATCTATTTGGCAGACTTTGCCTTAGTTTCAGCACAGCAGGATATACAATAAATGATTGTTGGACAGGGCAATGTGAGAATGCTGGAATGATTGAAACTATTTCTAAACAGCATGTTTAGAGGCAGTGTTTTCCAATCTACAATCTATTGTTTCCTGCGCTCTGTTTGACAACTAGAATTGTTATCATCTCCCACAAGCTAATATACATCCCAGAGGGGTAGATATTACAAAGCAAGGCATGCACTTAGTCTGTGCCTGCCTTAACTTCAGGATCTCAAAGCATGGTTCATAGACACCAATGTTTAATGTTTACCTACGGTTGTAATGTTAAGTAATGAGGCTGCCTATTTTTGGGAACAGCAACATCATACAAATAGCAAAGCAATGTGTAATGTGAAAAACAGCAAGGACTTTGGAATCCGTGATCATCAGTTTAGTTTATTAACACCGTGGTTTGTGCAATCAATATGGTTAAAACTGCTAGAAATGAGGAACCACAGATGTTGGTTAACAAGGCCAACCTTGGAGCTGCTGAAGGCGACGCCTCGCTGGCAGAGGAGCTGAACCTCTTCTTTGCTCGCTTTGAAGTGGAGCCACCAGAGACAGCCATATCACGCCACATGGTCCACAGCAGCTTATCCCTCAAGATAGAGGAGCATGAGGTGAGGGCCATCAATCCGAGGAAGGCTACTGGACCCGACGGCGTTTCTGGACGCGTGCTGAAGGACTGCGCAGACCAGCTGGCTGGAGTCTTTACGAGGATTTTCAACCAGTCTCTGGCCCAGTCCACTGTCCCATCCTGTCTGAAGTCCTCCACCATAGTCCCCTTGCCCCAAAAAAACCCACATTTCCAGTCTCAACGACTACCGGCCAGTCGCACTCACACCAGTGGTGATGAAGTGCTTTGAAAAACTGGTCCGGGGTCACATCACATCACTCCTGCCCCGAAGCTTTGACCCCCACCAGTTTGCGTATAGAGCGAATAGATCCACAGAGGATGCTGTAGCCACAGCCCTCCATGCTGCACTGTCCCACCTGGAGCAGCGGGGGAGCTACGTGCGGATGCTCTTTGAGGACTACAGCTCTGCTTTTAACACCATCCTTCCCCACAAACTGGTGGACAAACTGGGGGACCTGGGACTTCCACACTCCACCTGCATGTGGATAAAGAGCTTCCTGTCGGGTCGCAGTCAGAGAGTCAGAGTGGGCCATCACACATCCACGGCCCTCAGCCTCAGTACCGGCTCTCCACAGGGCTGCGTGCTGAGCCCCCTGCTTTACACCATCTACACATATGACTGCACCCCCGCCCACCACAGTAACACCATTGTCAAATTCGCGGATGACACCACGGTGGTGGGGCTCATCTCTGGGGGGGATGAGTACGCTCATCTCTGGGGGGGATGAGGTGGAGCAGCTGACAGGGTGGTGTGGAGAAAATAACCTGCTCCTCAACACCTCAAAGTCCAAGGAGCTCATAATAGACTACAGAAAGAAGAAAACGGACATTACACCACTAATCATCGATGGGGACTGTGTGGAGAGCGTGGCGGATTTCCGCTTCCTGGGAATCCACATTGAGGAGGACCTGACATGGAGCATGAACACCTCTGCGCTGCTGAAAAAGGTCCAGCAGAGACTGTACTTCCTGAGGGTGCTCAGGAAGAACAACATCACCCAGAGACTGCTGCTATCCTCAATAGAGAGCATCTTAACATACTGTGTATGCGTGTGGTACACCCAGCTGCACAGCGGCTAAGAGGAAAGCGCTCCAGAGGGCTATTGACAACGCCCAGAAGATTATCGGCTGCCCTCTCCTCACCTTGGAGGACCTACACAGTTCCCACTGTCTCAAAAAATCCCAGAAGATCATAAAGGACATTTTCCACCCCGGTCGGTCACTCCCTGTTTGAACTGCTGCCGTCAGGCAGACGGTACAGATCAATGAGGACAAGGACAAACAGACTCAAAAACAGTTTTTATCCCACAGCAATAACTACACCTAATGTAGCCACCAAATGAGTACAGGTGTGCTACACACCAAAGGGACTGGGAAATCGACAGAAGAATGTGGTTTTTTTTCATGTTATTTATTTTAGTTGTTTATCTTGGACTTTTGCTCTAAGAAAATGTGTGAATTGTGCACTGACTGGATGGCATTTCTAATTTCGTTGTACATGTTTACATGTTATAATGACAATAAAGTATTCATTCATTCATTCATACACAAAAGGATACAGAGTGCTGGAGTAACTCAGCGGGTCAGGCAGCATCTGTGGAGAACATGGATAGGTGACGTTTCACAGAGTGCTGGAGTAACTCAGCGGGTCAGGCAGCATCTTTTTTTTTTTTTTTTTTTTTTTTTTTTTTTTTTTTTTTTTTTTTTATATTATTTTTTTTTTTTTTAATTTTTATTTATTAGAAGTACATTACATCACAGCCACATACATTAATACTCGTCATTTATATCTTCTTACAATTAATGTACTCCCTTTATTTATTTTTTTTACACTAAAGAAAGAAAAGATTGAAAGAGAGAAGAAAGTGAAGGAAAAAGTGCAAGTGTAGAAAAGTGTAGAAAATGTAACAACAAAAAAAAAGGACGAGGACCCTATGAGAGCGAAATTAAAAACAAAAAGAAAAAGAGTTAAGAAATAGGCCCTAAGAAAAGAAAAGAGAGAGAGAAAAAAAGAAAAACAAATGTTTTTTTTTTTTGAGCATCACGTAAATAGGACATACCAACTCTTCAACTATCATCCCCCCTTACCCGACCTCAATTTTTTATTTTTTTAAAGTACTTTTGCACCCTATGTTTGTAATAATTCTATAAATGCAGACCACGTCAGGTGGAAGTGATCTGGTTTACCTGCCTCCAAAGGTGCAGAGGTTTGATTTCGGAGTGGAGAGGAGACCGGCTGATGTGGATCTGAGGGACTAAGAAGTGTCCTCACCCGAAACGTCACCCTTTCTTTTTCTCCAGAGATGTTGCCTGACCCGCTGAGTTACTCCAGCATTTTGTATCTATCATTAGATATTCTTTAATTTTAGACACAAGGAACTGCAGATGCTGGTTTACACACAAAAAAAGACACAAAGTGCTGGAGTAACTCAGCATCGGCAGTTCCTTGTGTCTACATTAAAGTGTATGTGAAGATGGACACAGAGTGCTGGAGTAACTCAGCGGGTCAGGCAGCATCTGTGGAGCGAAGGAAATGGGCAACCTTTCGGGCCGAAACCCTGAAGGAAATAGGCAACGTTTCGGGCCGAAACCCGGAAGGGTTTCGGGCCGAAACGTTGCCTATTTCCTTCGCTCCATAGATGCTGCCGGAACATGGATAGGTGACGTTTCACAGAGTGCTGGAGCAACTCAGCGGGTCAGGCAGCATCTGTGGAGAACATGGATAGGTGACGTTTCACAGAGTGCTGGAGTAACTCAGCGGGTCAGGCAGCATCTCTGGGGAACATGGATAGGTGACGTTTCGGGTCGAGACCCTTCTTCAGACTGATTGAAGTGGGAGGGGGAGGGGAGAAAGCTGGAAGAGCGGAGAGGCAGGACAAAGCACGGCGGGGGGAGGGGACGTAGGCAAGGGGGGCTTTAGATAGGCAGATGGTTTGGAACAAATGGGCGGCACGGTGAGGCAGCGGTGGAGTTGCTGCCTTACAGCACCAGAGACCCGGGTTCCATCCTGACTACGGGTGCCGTCTGTATGGAGTTTGTAAGTTCTCACCGTGACCTGCGTGGGTTTTCTCCGGGTGCTCCGGTTTCCTCCCACACTCGAAAGACGTACAGGTTTGTAGGTTAATTGGCTTCGGTTAATAGTAAAAAATATTGTCCATAGTGCGTGTAGGTTAGTGTATATGGTGGCAGCTGGTTGGCGCCTACTCGGTGGGCTGAAGGGCCTGTTTCCGGGCTGAATTTTTAAAGTCTAAAGTCTAAAGGCCAGAGATAAGAACAGAAGGTGTGAGACAGGATTGAAGAGTTGTGAATTGCTAAACCTAGGGGGAGGAAAGTCCCAAGAGGGGAGGGGAGAAATAGGTGGGACACTAGGTGGGGCACGGGGAGGGGAGGAGGGAGAAATAGGAGGGAGGGGGGGTTGGGGGACAAAGGGAGGGTGTGAGGGGAGGGGGTTTGTAGGAGGTTACGCAAAGTTGGAGAATTCAATGTTCGTATCGTTGGATTGAATGCTACCCTCGCCTAATATGAGGTGTTCCGCTGTCGTTATCATGGTTAATGTGTTAACAAGACTAATTAAACCTTGTTTACCGTCGCGATTTGTCATCAGAGAGGGAAGACTCGTCACTTCATGGGAAGTTGCTTGGTCATGCTCATAGAAGAAATGAATGTTTTAACTGGAGGCACAAGAGACTTCAGAATCCAGAGCAAAAGAGGGCGGTGGAGGCAGGTTCTCTGGATGCTTTCAAGAGAGAGCTAGATAGGGCTCTTAAAAATAGCGGAGTCAGGGGGATATGGGGAGAAGGCAGGAACGGGGTACTGATTGGGGATGATCAGCCATGATCATATTGAATGGCGGTGCTGGCTCGAAGGGCCAAATGGCCTACTCCTGCACCTATTGTCTATTGTCTATTGTCTATTGTCTAAAAGACTAATGCTGGAGGAACTCAGCGGGTGAGGCAGCATCTATGGAGCGAAGGGAATAGGCGACGTTTCGGGTCGAGACCCTTCTTCCGACTGAACAAACGGAGGAACTCAGCGGGTCAGTCAGCTTTCGTGGAGGGAATGGACAGAGGATGTTTTGGGCTGGGACCCTTCCTTTCAACTGATAGTTTGGACTGGGACTGTGGGCGTTGCTGGAGCAACAGAGGAAGAAGATAGAAAGAAGGAACTGCAGATGCTGGTTTACAAAAAAAAGGGCAGTAAGTGTCGGAGTAACTCAGCTGGTCAGGTAACATCTCTGGAGAACATGGACAGGTGATGTTTCAGGTCCGGACCCTTCTTCTGACTGAGAAGAAGAGTCCAGATCAAACACATCACTTATCCATGTTCTCCAGAGATGTTGCCTGACCTGATGAGTTACTCCAGGAGAAGATACTTTCTAATCCACTGTTGTCAGGTGTCCTTAGGTGCAGAAGGAGTGTGAGAACACTGTTTGGTTGAGAATTGTTCATTTACAGAATTGTTCAGAGGTACAGTATGGAAACAGGCCCTTCGGCCCTGTGAGTCAGCGCCAACCGGCGATCCCCGCACACTAACACTATCCTACACACACTAGGGACAATTTACAATGTTACCAAAGCCAATTAACCTACAAATCTGTACCTCTATGGAGTGTGGGAGGAAACCGGAGCACCCAGGGAAAACCCACGCAGGTCACGGGGAGAACGTACAAACTCTGTACAGACAGCACCAGTAGTCAGGATCGAACCCAGGTCCCTGGCGCTGTGAGGCAGCAACTCTACCCCTGCGACACCGTGCTGTCCGAAATTGGATCAAATGGACAAATTCTCTTTTTGAATTGTGGAATAAAGGCGATGATGACTCTTATATTCGCTGTCTCCACAGGACTCCATAAGCAGTAGAGATGGAAGGGTTGTTTACTTTAAGAGAGCAAACTGCATTTTTTTTTGTAACTAATGGCCTGGTAAAATAATTTCCACAAACATATTGGTTAGGTCATCAGAATCATGCTGTAACAAGCTAGCATTTTGTAACACCTTGAAGGCAAAATAATCACTGACATTGAGGAGAATCTACAATTTCCAATGACAATAGACAAAAGGTGCAGGAGTAGGCCATTCGGCCCTTCGAGCCAGCACCGCCATTCAATGTGATCATGACTGATCATCCCCGATCAGTACCCCTTCTCCCCATATCCCCTGACTCCGCTATTTTTAAGAGCCCTATCTAGCTCTCTCTTGAAAGCATCCAGAGAACCGGCCTCCACCGCCCTCTGAGGCAGAGAATTCCACAGACTCACATCTCTCTGTGAGAAAAAGTGTTTCCTCGTCTCCGTTCTAAATGGCTTACCCCTTATTCTTAAACTGTGGCCCCTGGTTCTGGACTCCCTCCAACATCGGGAACATGTTTCCTGCCTCTAGCGTGTCCAAGCCCTTAATAATCTTATATGTTTCACTAAGATCCCCTCTCATCCTTCTAAACTCCAGAGTGTACAAGCCCAGCCGCTCCATTCTATCAACGTGACAATATACCCAGGAAACTATCTATTCAATGAATGTTTCAAACAGCAGGCAGAGAATGGCAGGTGCCTAGAACATGCTGCCAGGGGTGGTAGGGGAGGCAGATACAAACCTATTTTTTCGATCAACCGAATCTATTTCAACAGTAGATTCATAGAGCCAAAGAGATATATGGCATAGACACAGAGCTATTGCCTAATCCGGGCAGCATCTCTGGAGAAATGGAATAGGTGACGTTTCAGGTCGAGACCCTTGGTCAGATCCTTGACTTCAAACTAAACTAAACTAAAAATAAACACAAAAAGCTGGAGTAATTCAGCGGGTCAGGCATCATCTCTGGAGAAAAGGATTAGTTGACGTTTTGGGTCGAGGCCCTTCTGCAGACCCTTGACTTCAAACTAAGCAAAACCATATTTAAGACATCCGTCAAAACATGAATGGGCTGCAAATCCTGTATCAGCCTCGAACAAATCAGGGCTTTCAATGATGTTTGGATGGATGCGATAAATAGTGTCGAGTATTTGGACCATATCCATTTAAAAACTTATAATAGTTGATATCGGTTTATTATCTGGCCCCGACTGCATGCAATTTCCCAGAACTTCTAATCAGATCACATGGAGCAGGAAACTAATGGCAGGATAAAACTAATTTAATGTTCAGTTAACCTTTACTAATCTTGCAAGAAAACAGCTCGACTGCCTCCTGAATTCCTACAAAGTGAATAACCATGTTATGCAGTGATTAGTCATTAAAAATGTGAAAATGTGCTCTCAAAATAGCCTGGAAATAAACACCTTCCAAAGATATGCTTGCAACATGTTAATAACAGTCAACGGACTGACGAACATGATTTAGAGGATCGGATATATTTATCCTGAAATTGGCCATTCCAATGCAAAGCAGTGGCAAACAAAGTCTATCATTTCTTAGGAGATTTAGTTCAGTTTTAGTTTAGTTTAGAGATACAGCATGGAAACAGGCCTTTCGGTCCACAGAGTCCGCAACGACCAGCGATACTTGCAGATTAACACTATCCTAACACACTGGGACAATTGCCAATTAACCTACAAACCTGTACCTTCTGAACCTTCTGAATTTTGTAGTCAGCAGGGCAGTACTCTGCATATCGCCAACTTGGACAATTTTTATCAAGCCAATTAATCAGGCCAATGAACCTACAAACCTGCACGTCTTTGGAGTGTGGGAGGAAACCGAAGATCTCGGAGAAAACCCACGCAGGTCACGGGGAGAACGTGCAAACTCCGTACAGACAGCACCCGTAGTCGGGATCGAACCCTGGTCTCTGGTGCTGCATTTTGCTGTAAGGCAGCAACTCTACCGCTGACCTACAATGAACCTACAAACTTGTGCATCTTTCGAGTGTGAGAGGAAATCAAAGATCTCGGAGAAAACCCACGCGGGTCACGTGAGAACATTAATAATAACAAACATTTATAATATTTAGGTAGACAAAAATGCTGGAGAAACTCAGCGGGTGCAGCAGCATCTATGGAGCGAAGGAAATAGGTAACGTTTCGGGCCGAAACCCTTCTTCAGACTGATGAGCGAAGGAAATAGGCAACGTTTCGGGCCGAAACCCTTCTTCAGACTGATGAGCGAAAGAAATAGGCAACGTTTCGGGCCGAAACCCTTCTTCAGACTGATGAGCGAAGGAAATAGGCAACCCTTCTTCAGACTGCATTTATAATATTTATATCTGCTTCTAGATGGGGTAAATGCACAGAGTCTTTTACCCCTGAATAGGGGAATCAAGAACCAGGGGACATAGGTTTAAGTTGAGTGGGGAAAGATTTAATAGGAATCTGCGAGGCGGCTTTTTCACACAGAGGGTGGTAGGTATTGTATATAGAACGAGCTGCCAGAGGAGGTGGTTGAGGCAGGTACTATAATATTTGGAAAGATACATGGATAGGAAAGGTTTAGAGGGATATTGGCCAAATGTGGGCTGGCGGGACTAATGTAAACTGAGGCATCTAGGTCGGCATGGATGGGCCGAAGGCCTGTTTCTGTTCTGTATAACTCTATGAAATGCTCGGGGAAGGAGAATGAAATGCTTGGAGAAGGAGAGGTGCAGCACACAGGCCTTGAACCTGGTGAGACGCAGGAGGAGCCCGGCCAGGACTCACCCCCACAGAGCCCAGTCCCTCCACGCACTAGAGTCTCCCGACCCCTGCAGAGTAGTTATTAAGATGGCTGATCCGTGGGCGCTTGCTGCTGGGACACAAGTCGGGGCCTGATCAACCCCGGCTGGGTCGCCTGGACGAGAGGGTCTGATGTTGTGAGACCCCAAACACCCGATGATCCCAGGTCACATCACTGAGGATGCGTCCCAGCGCATCTAGAAGATGGATATTTTTCACATTCTCATATGACTCTAATAAACAAAGCAATATTAGCTGCTTACCCTTAATATCCAGAACACATTCAAATACGAACCTGAAAGGAACAACCAAAAAAAACATGATTAGTACAGGTGTCAGAGGTTATGGGGAGAAAGCAGGAGAATGAGGTTAGGAGTGAGAGATAGATCAGCCATGATTGAATGGTGGAGTAGGCTTGATGGGCCGAATGGTGTAATTCTGCCCCTATCACTTATGAACCTAAGGATAGATACATCAACAAACCACAATAAAATGAATTTTGATTTAATTGAAACATACAGCATGGAAACAGGCCCTTTGGCCCATCAAGTCCACGCCAACCTGTTCACACCAGTTCTATGCTATCCCACTTTTACAAAAACTCGAGAAAAAAACTCCATACAGGTAAAACAAAGTGATTCTGGGACTCCAGGCCCCTCAGATCGGCCGACTTGGGGTTGCTGAATATCCCACGGTCTAGGCATAAGCTCAGCGGTTGCAGCCCCTAGACTGTGGAACAGCATCCCCTTTCCCATCAGAACTGCCCCCTCCATCGACTCTTTTAAGTCAAGACTAAAAATGTATCTATACTCCCAAGCCTTTCCTGACGTCCTCTGTGCTATATAAATAAATGTGACTTGACTTGACTTGACTTCAAAGACTAATCAGTTCAACTGATAGACGGCGGCACAGTGGCACAGCGGTAGAGTTGCTGCTTTACAGCGCCGGAGACCCAGGTTCGATCCTGACTACGGGTGCTGTCTGTACGGAGTTTATACCTTCTCCCCGTGACCCCGTGGGCTTTCTCCGAGATCTTCGGTTTCCTCCCACACTCCAAAGACGTACGGGTTTGTAGCTTAATTGGCTTGGTGTAAATGTAAATTGACCCTGGTGTGTGTAGGATAGTGCTAATGTGTGCAGGGATCACTGGTCGGTGCGGACTCGGTGGGCCAAAAGGGCCTGTTTCCGCGCTGTATCTCTAAACTAAACTAAAGACTTGAGTGCTTGAGTCTCAATGGGTTAAGTGCATCACCTTTCCAATCATTCACTGGCTTTTGATGTATTGTGCTTTCATACAATACAGACACAATTTCTGAAACAATAACTCTTGAAGGGGAAGTATTAGGATGAGAGCAATCGTCATGATCCATAAACATTATTTAGCCCTTGCGATTGCTCCCTCCCTTGAATCTTGTTGGAATCAGTCAATGGAACATTAAAGGGCCTGTCCCACTTGGGTGTCATTTGCGCGTCATTTACGCGACAGACGCGCGTTCGCACGCGGCGCACCAGGATTTGGGGATTCAAAAAATCCTCACGTGCCACCTGCGTGACGCGCAAATGACGCCCAAGTGGGACAGGCCCTTAACTTAACGACTGACTGTCAGGCAATCTCTGATATGTAGTAGCTTAGGCAAAAATACACCTAATTGGGTTCAGTAAGGCTAAGAAAGTGAACGCTTGGGACCCAGTGACACAAAATGCTGGAGGAACTCAGCGGGACAGGCAGCATCTCTGGAGAGAAGGAATGGGTGACGTTTCGGGTCGAGACCCTTCTTTCAGACTGGTTATGGATAAGGGAAACGAGAGATATAGACGATGATGTGGAGAGATAAAGAACAATGAATGAAAGATATGCAATAAAGTAACGATGATAGAGGAAACGGGCCATTGTGAAGGCTTTCGACCCGAAACATCACCTATTTCCTTCGCTCCATAGATGCTGCCTCAACCCGCTGAGTTTCTCCAGCATTTTTGTCTACCTTTCATTGTTAGCTGTTTGTTGGGTGAAAAGGAGAAGCTGGTGCGACTTGGGTGGGGGAGGGATGGTGAGAGAGGGAATGCCGGGGTTACTTGAAGTGAGAGAAATCGATATTCAGTTATAAGCTGTCCAAGCGAAATATTAGATGCTGTTCCTCCAATTTGCGTTCATCCTCACTCTGTCAATGGAGGAGACCTAGGACTCTGTATTGTTCTATGTTCTTAAGAAGGATTAGCAAAGTAATTGAGTTGGAAGCTCACACGTTTCCAGCTTAATTAAATTCAGCTTGACACTTGGCTGCTGAGGATTTAGTCAAGTCAATTTTATTTCTATAGCACCTTTAAAAACAACTCTCGTCGACCAAAGTGCTTTACATCAGTGCAGGTACTAACATGCTACATACAGTGGTACCTAGATCTAACAATACATACATAAATACATACATACAGCGCTTCCTCAGAGGACTCAAGAAACAGAGAGTGGTTGCACCTGAGACTTTTGATCTCACCTGGAAGAAGGTTGATGGGGCCAATCTATCCACCATCCGCACACTCGTTCTATCCTACACCACTGGGACAATTTACAGAAGCCAATTAACCTACAAACCCCCATGGCTTTGGAGTGTTGGAGGAAACCCACGCGGTCACGGGGAGAGCGTGCAAACTCCGTGCAGACAGCACCCGTAGTCAGGATCGAACCTGGGTCTCTGGCGCCGTGAGGCAGCAACTCTACCGCAGCGCCATCGTGCCCCCGGAAAATGATCTGAAATGTCCTCCTTGCTGATGTGTATTACTACATAGGGCAACAATATTGGAACATAGAACACAGGGCGGCATGGTGGCGCAGCGGTAGAGTTGCTGCTTTACAGCGCTTGCCGCGCCGGAGACCCAGGTTCGATCCCAACGGGTGCTGTCTGTACGGAGTTTGCACGTTCTCCCCCGTGACCTGCGTGGGTTTTCTCCGAGGTCTTCGGTTTCCTCCCACACTCCAAAGACGTACAGGTTTGTAGGTCAATTGGCTTGGTGTAAATGTAAATTGTCCCTAGTGTGTGTAGGATAGTGTTGATGTGCGGGGATCGCTGGTCGGCGCGGAACCGGTGGGCCAAAGGGCCTGTTTCCAAACTAAACTAAACATAGAACAGTACAGCTAGATCCTTTTGGGTTTAACGAGGAATAACAAATTCCATTCTGCACCGCTGGCTCTTTCTACATAGCTTTAAATTTTTTCCCTCTTATATATTTAACCAGTTTCCTCTTGAAGCCACAATGGAATCTACTTCCAACAGATCCCCAGCAGAAATGTAGAAACAAGGAACTGCAGATGCTGGTTAATACACAAAAGAACCCAAAGTGCTGGAGTAACTCAGCGGGTCAGGCAGCATCTCTGGAGAACCTGGATAGGCGACGTTGCAGGTCAGGACCTTTCTTCAGAATAGTCGATGGTCAACATGGCCTCGATGGGCAGAAGGGCCTGTTCCCATGCTGTATCTTTCAAAGAATCAATCGAATAAGCAATGATCGAGATGATGCCTTTAACCATGTAGACAATAGACAATAGACAATAGACAATAGGTGCAGGAGTAGGCCATTCGGCCCTTCGAGCCAGCACCGCCATTCAATGTGATCATGGCTGATCATCCCCAATCAGTACCCCGTTCCTGCCTTCTCCCCAAATCCCCTGACTCCGCTATCCTTAAGAGCCCTATCTAGCTCTCTCTTGAAAGCATCCAGGGAACCTGCCTCCACCGCCCTCTGAGGCAGAGAATTCCACATGTAGGAAGGAACTGCAGATGCTGGTTTACACTAAAGATAGATACAAAAAGCTGGAGTAACTCAGCGGGACAGGCAGCATCGCTCGAGAGAAGGAATGGGTGAAAAAGGGTCTGAAGAAGGGTCTCCACCAGCATGTCAACTATTCCTTTTCTTCAGAGATGCTGCCTGACTCCCTATCTTCCTTTAACCATGACCACCGATATTGTCTACGATCATTGCTGAGAGACTTTTGCCTGTTTGTGCCTCTATCTAGAGGGAGAGGTGTAGAATTAAAGATTGAAAATTAGTCACACTCAGATCTATGTCACGTGAACAACATGGTTTAGCTGAGGTACTGAAAATCATAAAGGTTTAGACGAAATATTAAAAAGATAATTATAATTCAGTCGCATAGCTTTGGTTTACTGAACTTTGGAGTTAGTTATTGCCCTACAGCAAAAGTGTGTGTAGGCAGTTTAGATACGACTTTGGCTTTGGGCATGGTTGTCCTTGGCTGAGCGCCAATGTTGGTGTTATCGGAAAGTATTTTGTGTTTTAATAGTAATTTAAGCATTCTAGAGATCCGGACCAAAGATAGAAACATAGAAAATAGGTGTAGGAGTAGACTATTTGGCCCTTCGAGCCAGCACCGCCATTCAATATGATCATGGCTGATCATCCCCAATCAGTACCCCCGTTCCTGCTTTCTCCCCATATCCCCTGATTCCTTTAGCCTTAAGAGCTACATCTAACTCTCTCTTGAAAACATCCAGTGGCTTGGCCTCCACAGCCTTCTGTGGCAGAGAATTCCACAGATTCGCAACTCTCTGGGTGAAAAATAATCAAATGACAAGAGTTCAAATCCAACCACAGCAGCTGGAGAATTTAAATGTAATTTGTTAAATGAATATGTAGCAGAAAGTTAGTATCAACAGTCGACATGACGTAATGACAGGACTGAAGATTAAAACTCAGCAAATTCACCAATGTTTCTGCTGGTCTATAGACATGGCGTGAGACAGTAATGATTCTTAGCTGAAATGGCTAAGGGATGCATTTAGTTCAAGGTCGGTTAAGGTCACCTGCATCCTATAAAGATTCAAGTTTAATGTTTAGTTCAGTTTAGTTAAGAGATACTGCATGGAAACAGGCCCTTCGGCCCACCAAGCCCGCACCAACCAGCGATCCCCGCACATTAACACTATCCTACACACACTGGGGACAATTTTTATCTTTACACCAAGCCAATTAGCCTACAAACCTGTGCAGCTTCGGAGTGTGGGAGGACACCGATGATCCCGGGGAAAACCCACGCAGGTCAGGGGGAGAACGGACAAACTCCGTACAGACAGTACCCGTGGTCAGGATCGAACCTGCGTCTCTGGCGCTGTTAATGGTAAAATAGCCAGACGTGAGAAAAAATGTTAAAGGAATGGATACGAAGGTTTGGAACAATAGACAATAGACAATAGACAATAGACAATAGGTGCAGGAGTAGGCCATTCGGGCCTTCGAGCCAGCACCGCCATTCAATGTGATCATGGCTGATCATCCCCAATCAGTACCCCATTCCTGCCTTCTCCCCATATCCCCTGACTCCGGTATTTTTAAGACCCCTATCTAGCTCTCTCTTGAAAGCATCCAGAGAACCTGCCTCCACCGCCCTCTGAGGCAGAGAATTCCACAGACTCACCACTCTCTGTGAGAAAAAGTGTTTCCTCGTCTCCATTCTAAATGGCTTACTCCTTATTCTTAAACTGTGGCCCCTGGTTCTGGACTCCCCCAACATCGGGAACATGTTTCCTGCCTCTAGCGTGTCCAAGCCCTTAACAATCTTATATGTTTTAATGAGATCCCCTCTCATCCATCACACATTGATAAATATGCTGACAACACAAACTCTTCAAAAGAAAATTGGGTGAATACTCAAAGGTAAAAATATTGCAGGGAAAAACCTGTGGATAAAAGGTGATTATAGTGTTTCCGTTGACTGGTTAGCATGCAGCAAAAAAAGGTTTTCACAGTATCCTGCTACACATGGCAATAAACTATAAACTAAACTAAACTAGTCTAAACTACACTAAACTAAATTAAAATAAACTAACCGACAGACTCGCACGTCTTTGGAATGTGGGCGGAAACCGGAGCACCCGGAGGAAACCCACTCAGTCACAGGTCGAACATGCAAACTCCACACAGACAGCACCCGTAGTCAGGATCGAACCTGGATCTCTGGAGCTATGAGGCAGCAGTTCTACCAGCTGTGCTGCTGTGCCCCTCTAACAGCAGTTGTACCCAATTTTGCTGAATTGCTTCACCCACTCGTTTTATGAAGGGTTAAGATGGCAAATTAAGTTAAATAGCTTCTGGTGGCAGTAAGGTCAATAACCAGGGGGGGGGGGGGGCCTTACCTTCCCTCTACTGAAAGGAACTTGAATACTTCTAAGACAGACACAAAATGCCGGAGTAACTCAGCGGGACAGGCAGCATCTCTGCAGAAATGGAATAGGTGACGTTTCGGGTCGAGACCCTTCTTCAGACTGAGAGTCAGGGGAGAGGGAAACTAGAGATATGAAAAGATATAAAGAACAAATCAATGAAAAGGCATGAAGAGAACAAATCAAGGCCAGCCAAGATGATCAAGGAAAGGTGGAGCCCACAATGGTCCAATGTTGGCTGTGGAGAAGGTGATCGTGAGTGGATACAAAGAGTGCTTCTGTTCCACCTTAAATAGACACAAACTGCTGGAGTAACTCAACAGGTCAGACAGCATCTCTGAAGAAAAAGAATGGATGACATTTCGGGTCGAGACTTCACTGCACTTGACAAGTTTAAATCCAGTAGAACAAGTTTCGTGGTTGGGCAGCAAGAAAACCAATTTCACGGAATGATTTTAGGTTGAATCATAATGTCTCTATTTTGCTTTGACATTTTGCGCGGACATTTTTGTCGGAAGATCGCAATAAATGTGTGATCTGTACAAGACTCTGTTGATTGTGGAATTATTTTCTTATTTTTATTTCGTTTTACAGATCCCTTTCTTAATAAATAAAGGTGGTATTAAAATCCCAGAACAGAATAGCACAGACAGCGACTTGTCTCGTTGTTTTTGGAAAGGGTCAAGAACTTCAAATTCCTGGGTGTGCATATTTCCGAAGATCTTTCCTGGTCCCAGCACACTGATGCAGTTATAAAGAAAGCACATCAGCGCCTCTACTTCCTGAGAAGATTACGGAGAGTCGGTATGTCGAGGAGGACTCTCTTGAACTTCTACAGGTGCACAGTAGAGAGCATGCTGACCGGTTGCATCGTGGCTTGGTTCGTCAACTTGAACGTCCAGGAGCGGAAAAGAATGCAGAGAGCCGTGACCACTGCCCAGTCCATCATCGGCTCTGACCTCCCCACCATCGAAGGGATCTATCATAGTCGCTGCCTCAAACAGGCAGCCAGCATCATCAAAGACCCTCACCATCCTGGCCACACACTCATCTCTCCGTTGACATCGGGAAGAAGGTACAGGAGCTTGAAATCTGGAACATCCAGGTTCAGGAACAACTGCTTCCCCACAGCCATCAGACTCACCACTCTCTGTGAGAAAAAGTGTTTCCTCATCTCCGTTCTAAATGGCTTACTCCTTATTCTTAAACTGTGGCCCCTGGTTCTGGACTCCCCCAACATCGGGAACATGTTTCCTGCCTCTAGCGTGTCCAAGCCCTTAACAATCTTATATGTTTCAATGAGATGCCCTCTCATCCTTCTAAACTCCAGAGTGTACAAGCCCAGCCACTCCATTCTCTTAGCATATGACAGTCCCGCCATCCCGGGAATTAACCTTGTAAACCTACGCTGCACTCCCTCAAAAGCAAGTATGTCCTTCCGCAAATTAGGGGACCGAATCTGCACACAATACTCCAGGTGTGGTCTCACTAGGGCTCTGTACAACTGCAGAAGGGCCTCTTTGCTCCTATATTTGATTCCTCTTGTTATAAAGGCCAACATGCCATTCGCTTTCTTGTATGCAGACAGCAGCCGTGGTCAGGATCGAACCCGGGTCTCTGGTGCTGTAAGGCAGCAACTCTACCGCTGCGCCACCATGCCCGCACTTTGCTAAAGATTCCAGCATCTGCAGTCTTTTGTGTCTCCTTAGTCTTTCTGATCTATGTAAGTGTAAAAGTATTCCTAAACTTTCAAGACAAAGCACTCACCGTCAAGTGAATGCTATTCAGTTGTTTAGATAAAGTTATGCACAATGTAAGCATAATATTCATAATCATCATTACCATAATCATATTTATTAGCCAAGTATGTTTTGCAACACACGAGGAATTTGATTTGGTCATTTAATTTGGTGATTAATACCAACAATGTCATCTCCCAGGCAGTCCTGCACATTGCCACACTTCGCTTTAACCCAGTTTGTTTAACATCAGCAGAATTAAAGTGAGCCCCTTTGACCCATCAAGTTCACACTGACCATCAATGTCCATTTCCACTCATCCAACACTAATGCCAGTTTATAGGTCTTGTTCCATTGGCAATGGGCCAACGTTCCTGGAGCTCACACTGTACCATGGGTGGCCATACTCACATGCCGGTGAGCATTGACGGAGGTAACACTCCACATGTGCATCTGTCTCTCTCTGTCTATCCCTCTTCTTTTCTTTCTCTCCCTCTCTCTATCTATCTGTCTGCCACTGGCTTTTTCTCTCACTGTGCCTCCCCATCTTTCTCTCCCTCTCTCTATCTATCTGTCTGCCACTGGCTTTTTCTCTCACTGTGCCTCCCCATCTTTCTCTCACTGTGCCCCCATCTTTCTCTCCCTCTCTCTATCTATCTGTCTGCCACTGGCTCTTTCTCTCACTGTGCCTCCCCATCTTTCTCTCTCTCTGTTTATGTCTGTCTCTCTCTAGGTCTGTCTGCCTGTCCCACTCTCTCTCTCTGTCTCTCTCTCTTTCTCCCCATTTCTGTCTGTCTCTCTGTCTATCTCCCTCTCTCTCTATCTGACTCACTCTCTCTCTCTATTTCTCTTTCTGTCTCACCATCTCTCTCTCTCCCAGTTTCTCTGTCTCGCATTGTCTCTCCCTCTCTCTGCCTGTGCCTCTCCTCCTTCTGTCTCTCTCTCTTTGTCTCTCCCCACTCTGCCTTTTTCGCTCTCTCTTTCTTTCCCTCTCTCTCCTCCTTTCGCACACACACACACATTCACTGTGCACAAGTCAAGAAGTCAAGTCAAGTCAAGAGAGTTTATTGTCATGTGTCCCAGACAGGACAATGAAATTCGTGCTTGCTGCAGCACAACAGAATATTGTAGGCATAAATACAGAACAGTTCAGTTCAATATACACATAAATAAACAGATAAAGTGCAATAGGTGTTACAGTTCAGAGTCTGTTTGTTGGTGAGTTTAATAGCCTGATGGCTATTAAAGCACACACCTTGACCGCTATTACTGTGAACATTGCAAAATGTACTTCTCTGTATTCTTAACACAATTACATAATCAAACTCAGGTGTTTTATAATGAGATGCAACAGACATTAGATGTCAGAATATACTGGAGAGTTTGTAAACCTGTCAGGAAGGGTGGTATTTATTTTTTATTTATTTTTTGAAAATATTTTTTATTGGAGATAAGTACACAACATATTAACATCATTGTGTTAAAGAAGGAACTGCAGATGCTGGAAAATCGAAGGTACACAAAAATGCTGGAGAAACTCAGCGGGTGCAGCAGCATCTATGGAGCGAAGGAAATAGGTAACGTCTTCTCCCCACCCCCTATCAGTCTGAAGAAGGGTTTCGGCCCGAAACATTACCTATTTCCTTCGCTCCATAGATGCTGCTGCACCCGCTGAGTTTCTCCAGCATTTTTGTGTATATTAACATCATTACCAGTCTTACATTTTTAAATTGATAATATTGTCAATTATTATTACATTGTCTCCAATACCTTTTGCCTTTTTTTGTTTTTTTTAAACTAGATAGAACTAAAAAGATAGATGAAGTAAAGAAAGAAAAAAGAGAGAAGAAAAGAGAGAGAAAGAAAAAAAAAAAGAAGAAAAAAAAAACCAAAAACAAAAACAAAAAAAAAGAAAACAGAAAAGAAAAAGATAGTTAAAGAAGAATGGAAACATTTATTAAGATAAAAAACTTCGTTCGAGATATATTCGTACATTTCAGAGTATAGCATTTCATCCATTCTTTAGCCCGAGTGTTAGTCAGGTTCCTGTGCTGAACCATTCTGACCCTTTAAATAATCAATGAAGGGAGACCATGTTCCAACGAATAATTCCTGTTTGTCCAACAGGGAAAATCTGATTCTTTCCAGAAGGGTGGCATTTCTGGCAGATGTTCCTGTTAAAACCAGGATATGCGGGCAACCAAGAGATGGAATGTTTAACAAGTCCTTTGTATCATCTGTCTTTGACAATGAGGAAGGAGCAGCCAAAACGTTGGTTCAATGGAGATTAATATAGAAAATGACATCGGTGGGAAAGGCTTATTGTAAATCTGTTCCTTGGTCTGAGCAAAGTTCCCATCAGTGGTGTGTAGGAAGGAACTGCAGAGGCTGGTTTAAACCGAAGCTAGACACAAAATGCTGGAGTAACTCAGCGGGTCAGGCAGCATCTCTGGAGGAAAAAGAATAGGCGATGTTTCGGGTCGAGTCCCTTCTTCTGACTCTTGAATCTGAGAGTCTGAAGAAGGGTCTTGACCCTAAACATCACCTATTCCTTTTCTCCAGAGAGATGCTGTCTGACCCGCTGAGTTACTCCAGCATTTTGTGTCTATCTATGAGAGGCACAGATGGAGCACGTTGGAGCTCCGCTCGGGCAGTGCGCTAGAAATTTTGTTGTATGTGTTTGCAATGGCAATAAAGTATTAACCATATAACCATATAACCATTACAGCACGGAAACAGGCCATCTCGGCCCTTCAAGTCCGTGCCGAACATTTTTTTTAATTTTTTTTTTTTTTTTTTTTTTTTTTTAATTATTATTATTATTATTATTATTATTATTATTAATATTATTATTATTATTATTATAGGGTCGACAGTCAGAATGTAGAAATCTGAAGCGGTTTGAAGAAGGGTCCCGACCCGAAACATCACTTATCCGTGTTCTCCAGAGATGCTGCCTGACCTGCTGAGTAAGGGCCTGTCCCACTTGGACGACCTAATCCATGAGTTTAGAAGACCCTAGACGAGTTGAAAAAAATGTCAAGGTCGTGTTGAATCGCCGAAGTAAAAGGCCTCCTACGACTATGTCTACGACCTCCTACGACCCCCCTCGACCTCAGTCTTCCACACCTAAGACTAACTACGACTAGCTACGAGTGGAAAATGATCACATGTTAAAATGATTTCATGTTTGCATTTTTTTTCTCGGGCCAGTTACCGACCTACGACTATCTACGACTACCATCACGACCTACTACGACCTACCTACGAGTAAAAAGTATCTATCTTTTCCATGCCGACCTTTTTTTTACTCGTGGACATTTTTTATCAGGCTGGGAAAAACGCCGCGACCTACTTGAGGCCACGAGTACGCGGAGACCACTCACGAGCGTGAGGAAGAGTTACGGAGACCTCCTACGACCTCGTGGCGACCATGCTGCGAGTATGAGTCAAGGGCAAACTCGGCAGAGGTCGCCAATTAGGTCGTGAAAGTGGGACAGGGACTTTACTCCAGCTTTTTGTGTCTTCCCTTAATGTCTTTCCTTAGCGTGAAAATCAGTTCACCCGTCCACCCAGGTAAAGGACAACAAGCAACATCAGTGGCAACAGACACTATGGATTGGTATCAACAATATTCAGTGTAAAAATTGATCTGTCTGATACAGAAAGAAAATGTCTTTTCATCATTTAGCTGCATGAACTTTTGATAATTTATTTCATTGTCTCTGCTGCTTGGAAATAATTGGCCCTTTGTCACAGTTATGGTTCAGGTTTCATCAATCCCATATCCCGCTGTCTTGCAATGATGACATTAAAATGATTTAACAATGGGGAGCTCTCTACTTATCGAAGCGTAAATCACGACAGCCAGAACGCAGACCTCCATCACAACCCAGGAAAGCCTCGTCTTTCCATTCTCTTGTGAAATATTTGCAGAAGGATCCTCCGTGAGTTTCTTTGCCAAGTTAACTTGGTCAGACTTGAATAGTGACCAAAACAAAAAAAGACACAAAGTGCTGGAGTAACTCAGCGGGTCAGTCAGCATCCGTGGAGCATTGATGTTTCGGGTCGGGACCCTTCGTCATGGCCATCTCTGCTAACGTGCCCCTACTCTAAAATTGTGTTTCTTGTTTTCTTTTGGTGCTCTTGAAATTGAATTCTGTCCTTGATTTGTGTACTGTGGTGTTTTTATATTTAATTTATTCCGATTATGTGTTTTGTATTTTTTTTGTGATTCTATGCATTGTAAGGTGTCCTAGGGTTTTAGAAAGGCGGCAGTAAATAAAATGATTATTATTATTATTATTATTATTACTCGCCTTCTCACTGCTGAAACCCCCCTGGTCCTGAAGACTGCAACATCCAGGTTCAGGAATAGTTA
Source organism: Malacoraja senta (assembly GCA_038087875.1). Lineage (NCBI taxonomy): Eukaryota > Metazoa > Chordata > Chondrichthyes > Rajiformes > Rajidae > Malacoraja > Malacoraja senta. The sequence continues at coordinate 3,687,477 of CM075992.1, forward strand.
CTTCCCCACAGCCATCAGGCTATTGAACTCAACTCAAACAAAACTCTGAACATAATAGCCCATTATCAGTTTATTTGCACTTTTATCTGTGTTATTTATTCATGTGTGTATATATTTATACAATGGTATATGGACACACTGATCTGTTCTGTATTTATGCCGACTATGTTCTGTTGTGCTGAAGCAAAGCAAGAATTTCATTGTCCTATCTGGGACACATGACAATAAACTCTCTTCAATCTTGAATCTTGAATCCATATTTTTGTTACCTCCACTATGCCAAACCTACTTGGTTTCCTATCCATCCCTGCACCCCCCCCGCACCGGAGACTTGAGATCAACCAAAGGTCTTCTGATTCCATGTGGAGTCACAGAGTCAAACAGCACAGAAACAGGCCCTTCGGCCCAACTTGTCCATGCCGACCGAGATGCTAACTGCCGACCATTATATTAACTCTCATTACACCAGTCTCACCTGTTTTTACCGACCAACCTTGGCTTCTATTCTCTGAACTCTTTGATTATAACATCAAGTCAAGAAGAGTTTAATGTCATAAGCACAAGTGTGAAGAGTAACAAGAAGAAGGGTCTCGACCCAAAACGTCACCCATTCCTTCCCTCCGGAGATGCTGCCTGTCCCGCTGAGTTACCCCAGCATTTTGTGCCTACCTATGGTGATTAACAGATACAACGAAAAATAATTCTCATCCTTGTAAACTTCTCTGTAAACTTGTTCAAATCTATGACCCTCCCTATCACTAACACCTCATCTATCCCCATATTAACATAAATTCTGGCCTCTTACACATCCTCTGTTTCGTTCACCCTTTTGTTAGCAGTCCGGCCCCATCATAGACTCCATCAACCCTTCATGCAGCCAACATAATCAAAGGCTTGTCCCACCATGGTCACTCCTTCTCTCCCTTCTCCCAAGGGGTAGAAGATACAGAAGCTAGAGAGTATCCATTAGACTCAGGGAAAACTTCTTCCCCTCTGTTATCAGGCTTCCAAATCCAAGTCCTATCCTAAACTTCTACCCTGTTGCGGACTGGATTTTGTCTGTGGAACTGACGTGCTAGAATGTGTAGGGAGGAACTGCAGATGCTGGTTTACACCAAAAATGGACACAAAACGCTGGAGTAACTCAGCGGGACAGGCAGCGTCTCTGGAGAGAAGGAATGGGTGACGTTTCGGGTGGAGACCCTTTTACAGACCCGTATACCCGGATAAGTGGAATACATTGCTGCACCTTCTTCATACATAGAAACATAGAAACATAGAAAATATGTGCAGGAGTAGGCCATTCGGCCATTTGAGCCAGCACCGCCATTCAATATGATCATGGCTGATCATTCAATATCAGTACCCCGTTCCTGCTTTCTCCCCATATCCCATGATTCCGTTAGCCCTAAGAGCTATATCTAACTCTCTCTTGAATACATCCAGTGAATTTGCCTCCACTGCCTTCTGTGTCAGAGAAGTACACAGATTCACAACTCTCTGGATGAAAATCCACAGATTCACAACTCTCTGGGTGAAAATCCACAGATTCACAACTCTCTGGGTGAAAATCCACAGATTCACAACTCTCTGGATGAAAATCCACAGTTTCACAACACTAGGTGAAAATTCACAGATTCACAACTCTCTGGGTGAAAATCCACAGATTCACAACTCTCCGGATGAAAATTCATAGATTCACAACTCTCTGGATGAAAATCTACAGTTTCATAACTCTCTGGATGAAAATCCAGTTTCACAACTCTGGGTGTAAATCCACAGTTTCACAACTCACTGGATGAAAATCCACAGATTCACAACTCTCTGGATGAAAATCCACAGTTTCATAACTCTCTGGATGAAAATCCATAGATTCACAACTCTGGATGAAAATCCACAGATTCACAACACTAGGTGAAAATTCACAGATTCACAACTCTCTGGGTGAAAACTGCGTGAAAAACTGTGAAACCATCCCCCTTCTAACAATCCCACAGGAGAACCCTTCACAACTGTTTCTCCAAGACAATTCGCGATGAACAAACAAAGCTGACCTAAACGGCTCCACACTTCCTGTAATCAGCAGTATGAATCAAAGATCCTTTGGTATGAATCGGTAATGTACACTCCTTTGAAGTCATGATCTGATGATCTGTCTAATAACACTAATTCAGCAGGGTTTTAGGAAACAGCTTTTCAAGTGCGTGTCGCTAACATTTTAAGCATTGACAATCTGCCACCTTGTTCTTCCTTAGTTGGTTAGAAGTTCTTGGACGCCTTTCCCAAACATGTACTGCAAATTGCAATTCTGCTTCCCACTCCTGTTTTCATACAAAACTTCCAAAGAAATTAAAAGTATCCAAACTCCCCCAGGCTTTCAAGCCCAAACATTGACGGAGAACGTAAGCATGTCAAGCAAAACAGGAAGTTGTTGCAATAAAAGTCGTCTCCTTGAGATCCAAGATTAACATTGCAATCGCTTCATCACAGAGTTGTTGCACAAAACAGAAACATGGGCTGAAGGGGGTGAGAGCGTCATGAGTTGTAAAGATCAGAGCCAGTGATTATTTAACCAAAGGGAATGATCCAAAATGGATACCAGTTGTAAAACGGAGAGCATGGCGAGAATGGGGAGAGTTGCGTGTGAGGCATTGCCAAAGACCGAATGAAGAGTTAAAGGCATGTCCCACTTAGGAGACCTAAACAGCAACCTCTGGTGACCTTGCCCGCCACCCAAAAAAAAAAAATCAAGATCGAGGTGACCTGCAACCTCCTACCACCTCCCACGCATATGTTGAAAACCTTCCTCGACTATGAAGAAAACCGGCTTCGACTAGACCTGTGACTAATAAATTATTGATTTTTAAAACGCCAACCTATTTTTAGTCGAGGCCGGTTTTAAACATGATGAAAAAATAGCAGCAACCTAGATGAAGCCTCGACCATGCGGAAACCACTTTCGACCATTAGGGAGAGTGACCAAAACCTCCGGTGACCTCGTGAAAACCTTGGGTGGCGGGCAAGGTCACCAGAGGTTGCTGCTTAGGTCTCCTAAGTGGGACAGGGGCTTTAGGCAATCACTTGTAGAATCTTAGCATGGTTACAGAACAGAAGGAGGCCATTCAGTCCATCGTGTCAATGCTAGTTTAGCTTGTAGTTTAGAGATACAGCGTGGAAAGTGACCGTTCGGCCCACCGATTCCGCGCCGACCAGCGATCCCCGCACATTAACACTATCCCACACACACCAGCAAGTGTAGTAAGGTAGACAAAAACTGCTGGAGTAACTCAGCGGGTGAGGCAGCATCTCTGGAGAGAAGGAATGGACGACGTTTCGGGTCAAGACCCTTCTTCGGACTGATGTCAGGGGAGGGAGTGGGACAGAGATAGAATGTAGTCGGAGATAGTAAGACTAGTGGGAGAACTGGGAAGGGGGAGGGGATGGAGAGAGAAAGCAAGGGCTACCTGAAGTAAGTAAGTAAGTTTATTGGCCAAGTATTCACATACAAGGAATTTGCCTTGGTGCTCTGCCCACAAGTAACAACAGTGACAGTTACGAATGACTCAGAAAACACTAAACATTAATAATAATAAGACATTAATGATAAAACACCATTGATCAAGCATGTGAACCAACAAAATACCAGATCAAAGGGAGGCTACAGATTTTTGGCTGTTGAGTAGAGCAACTACTCGTGGATAAAAACTGTTTTTATGTCTGGCTGTGGCAGCTTTGACAGTCCGGAGTCGCCTTCCAGAGGGAAGTGATTCAAAGAGTTTGTGGCCAGGGTGAGAGGGGTCAGAGATGATCATGCCCGCTCGCTTCCTGGCCCTTGCAGTGTACAGTTCATCAATGGAGGGAAGGTTGCAGCCAATAACCTTCTCTGCTGATCGGACGAATCGCTGCAGCCTCCAGGTGTCGTGCTTGGTGGCTGAGCCAAACCAGACCATGATGGAGAAGATGAGAACGTACTCTACGATGGCCGTGTAGAATTGGACCATCATTGCCTGTGGCAGATTGTGCTTCCTCAGCTGCCGTAGGAAGTACATCCTCTGTTGTGCCTTTTTGAAGTTAGAGAAGTCTATGATCATACCGCTGGGGTGTAAACTACGCAAGCGAAATATGAGGTGCTGTTCCTCCAATTTGCGCAGGGCCTCACTCTGACAATGGAGGAGGCCCAGGACAGAAAGGTCAGATTGGGAATGGGAGGGGGAGTTGAAGTGCTGGGCCACCGGGAGATCAAGTAGGTTAAGACGGATTTAATGGGAAGGGGGAGTCGGCATGGACTCGGTGGGCCGAAGGGCCTGTTTCCATGCTGTATCTGTAAACTAAATATTAAATAAATGGAATGCTTTGGGTAGGACAGCTGCATTAATAAGAAACAAAAACTATTTTAAAAAAGGCATCATAATACTTTGCGCTAGGGGGGGTGGGGCAGTAAGTATGTACATGTTATCACAGACTGTGTGAGTAACACTTCCAACTTAACTGTTTGGGAAGCCATGAAGCTTGATAACATTAACATCTACAATCACCAGCATTTTCATTAACTGAAAATATTGCCTTCTTATCCCAATTGTAATAAAAATCCAGATTTAATGACCATCTAATGAAGTGCAATTGTACAATATAATAGCAAACAAGCTAATATAGCAATGGGGGCACATCTAAGTAGTGTAGACCATGAGATCACCCATGGTCAGTCATGACCGAGGGGGGCCAACCACTAGACAATGAGAGTGAAGCCAGTTGGACATATTCCCCCAACACTTCAAATCTTTAGGAAGAGCTGAAGTGATTGAATGATTTTTCAGGCTGCAAAGTTTCAGGGCCATGCAGAAAAGTTCACCAAGTTTCTGAAGAGCCACATCTCTGTATCGTCGCAGATAGACACAGAGTGCTGGAGTAACTCAGCGGGACAGGCAGCATCCCTGGAGGGAAGGGATGGGTGACGTTTCGGGTCGAGACCCTTCTTCAGACTGAGAGTCAGGGGAGAGGGAAACCAGAGATATGAAAAGGTATAAAGAACAAATGAATGGAAGGCATGAAGAGAACAAATCAAGGCCAGCAAAGATGATCAAGGAAAGGTGGAGCCCACAATGGTCCAATGTTGGCTGTGGAGAAGGTGATAACGAGTGGATACAAAGAGTGGATACAAAGAGATACATCCTGGCCACTCACTCGTCTCCCCGCTGCCTTCAGGTAGAAGGTACAGGAGCTTGAAATCTGCAACATCCAGGGTCAGGAATAGCTGCTTCCCCACAGCCATCAGGCTATTAAACTCAACTCAAACAAAAACTCTGATCTTTAATAGCCCATTGCACTTTATCTATTTATTTATGTGTGTGTGTATATATATATATATTCATTGGTATATGGTCACACTGATCAGTTCTGTTCTGTATTTATTCATGCCTACTTCTTTTTTCTGTTGTGCTGAAGCAAAGCAAGAATTTCATTGTCCTATCTGGGACACATGACAATAAACTCTCTTGAATCTTGAATCTTGAAGAGGCCCTTATTCAGACTGAGAGTCAGGGGAGAGGGAGACAAAGAGATATGGAAGGGTAAGGTGTGAAGACGAGAGGTCAAAGGGGATGAAGATCGATGAAAATATGGAATAGATCACTGTTGGCTGAGGGGAAGGTGACAACGAGGCACACAAGCTGTAAAATGTATCAGTGGAACTAGTCGGAGAACTAGGAAGGGGGAGGGACGGAGCAAGGGTTACTTGGAGTTAGAGAAGTCAATATTTATACTGCTGGGTTGTCAGGTGCCCAAGCGAAATATGAGGTGCTGTTCCTCCAATTTGCAGGAAACTCCCACATCGTGGTTGTGTATTGTACCAAGTAGAGAAGTGGCTTTGTCATTAATGGTTTATTTAAAGGCTCAAGATGGTGCGGCGTGGTGCAGTGTGGGGACTAAATGGAATACTTTGTAACATTGTCGGTGTCCTTTATGTGGCGTCTATTTGCATACCTTGGGTAGGCAAAGCAAATAATCTCACTGTGACTTGTCACATGTGAAGTATCATAAAGGTTGGATCCCGGATCCCTGGCGCTGTGAGGCAGCTGTCCTACCTGCTGCACCTCTGTGCCGCCCTACAAATGTAAATGCAATTGTTGCAATGCTTATCAAAAATACTTCATAAGAGGAGGGTCGCCTCTCTGGCGTGTAAAAGCTGAATGAATGCGCGACATATAGAGTTATGGCTTAAGGGAGCATATGGTCATTGGGGAAAGACATTATTAACCTGGAGGTGGAAGATATGAGAATACACCACCTGTCTTGAGTTATGTCCCAGGTAGTATACTTGATGCATTGGGAACCAAGATAAAGGATATTGGCCTGCCATGCAGAAAGTTAGCAAGTCTCGAAAAAATAGAGATACAATGCAAAAATACAAAATACAAGAGAGCCTTCTTCAGACTCACCAGGGTTTGAACCTGATGAGACTGACACTAACTGGACAAATCTGGTTTCACGTTTCAGCTCTGCCCTACATTTCGCAGTGTTTGCATATCATCTTGTTTGTTTCTCTCCCTTTCACTAACTTCCTTCATGAAATTATTCAGATGCCAATGCAAATATCAACTGGGCCTCACCCCATCAGGGATATTACCTTTCTCTTATTATCCGTCCCCTCCCTTTTTTTTTAGTTTCGTTTAGTTTCGAGATACAGCGTGGAAACAGGCCCTTCGGTCCTGTTTCTCTCTTTCTCTCTCTCTCTCTCTCTCTCCTTCTCTTTCTCTCCGAGTCCGCACTGGCCAGCGACCCGCGTACATTAACACTACCTTACACACACTAGTGACAATTCGACGTTTATACAATTATACCAAGCCAAATAACCTACAGACCTGTACGTCTTTGGAGTGTGGGAGGAAACGGATAGACTCGGCTTGTACTCGCTAGAATTTAGAAGATTGAGGGGGGATCTTATAGAAACTTACAAAATTCTTAAGGGGTTGGACAGGCTAGATGCAGGAAGATTGTTCCCGATGTTGGGGAAGTCCAGAACACGGGGTCACCATTTGAGGATAAGGGGGAAGTCTTTTAGGACCGAGATGAGAAAAACATTTTTCACACAGAGAGTGTGAACCTGTGGAATTCTCTGCCACAGAAGGTAGTTGAGGCCAGTTCATTGGCTATATTTAAGAGGGAGTTAGATGTGGCCCTTGTGGCTAAAGGGATCAGGGGGTATGGAGAGAAGGCAGGAACGGGGTACTGATTGGGGATGATCAGCCATGATCACATTGAATGGCGGTGCAGGCTCGAAGGGCCGAATGGCCTACTCCTGCACCCATTTTCTATTGTTCTATGTTTCTATTTCGGAGAAAAACCCCGGAGGTCACGGGGAGAACATGCAAACTCCGTACAGACAGCACCCTTAGTTGGGATCATACCCTGGTTTCCAGCGTTGCAAGCACTGTAAGGCAGCAACTCTACCGCTGCGCCACCATGCCACGCTAAACCCCCGTGTTCCTTGCAACTTGTTTTCTCAGCCCCCATTTCAACCTGAAATCACAACTTTGATTCTTCTTCCGCAGAGGCTGCCTGACCTACTGAGTGTTTCCAGCATTTTTTTTGGTTTTAGCTTCATGCTTTAAAATGTGCTAAGATCATGAGATGGTAAGATATAGGAGGAGAATTAGGCCATTCGGCCCATCGGGTCTGCTCTGCCATTCGATCACAGCTGATCTCTGTTTCTCCCTTGACACCATCCCTCTCAACCTTCTCCACCTAACCTTTGCCGCCCTTACTAATCAAGAACCTATCAACCTCCAGTTTAAACGTACCCAATGTCCATGTGTTTGTTTCCTTCTCATCCATTCCATTCCATCCACAGATGCTGCCTGACCCGCTGAGTTACTCCAGCACTTTGTGTTTTGTTCAAGATTCAAGCGTCATGCAGTTCCTCATGTCTCCATATTAATTACCACCATCATAGATACATAGATACATAGAAAATAGGTGCAGGAGTAGGCCATTCGGCCCTTTGAGCCTGCACCGCCATTCAATATGATCATGGCTGATCATCCAACTCAGTATCCCGTACCTGCCTTCTCTCCATACCCCCTGATCCCCTTAGCCACATCTAACTCCCTCTTAAATATAGCCAATGAACTGGCCTCAACTACCCTCTGTGGCAGAGAGTTCCAGAGATTCACCACTCTCTGTGTGAAAAAGTTTTTCCTCATCTCGGTCTTAAAGGATTTCCCCCTTATCCTTAAGCTGTGACCCCTTGTCCTGGACTTCCCCAACATCGGGAACAATCTTCCTGCATCTAGCCTGTCCAACCCCATAAGAATTTTGTACGTTTCTATAAGATCCCCTCTCAATCTCCTAAATTCTAGCGAGTATAAGCCAAGTCATCTATTGCGACAAGTGATGGCTTCCACTGATTGTCGCCGGAAGCCTGCGTCGCTTTACAGGACGGACGATGCCAGCGAGGTCAACATCTGTAACAAGGTGGACACGGAAAGAAGAAGCACGCTCCACCTGAAAAAAATCTCCTCAAAATATGACTATTTGAAGTAAGCAAAATGCTGGAGTAACTCAGCAGGTCAGGCAGCACCTGTGGAGGGATTGGATAGGCGACATTTTGGGTTGGGACCGTTCTACAGAATTCCTTGGGACCCTTCAAAACATTTGTGTTTAGTTGACTAGACTGCGGAACAGCGTCCCTCTCCTCATCAGAACTGCACCCCACTCCTTTAAGTCGATGTTAAAAACCTATTTCAACTCCCTAGTGTTTTTTGAGTCCCTCAGAGGGGGCGCTGTAAACAGTTTATGTACGTATTGTTAGGTCTGTGTACCTTTGTATGTGGCACATTAGTACCTGCACCGATGTACAGCACTTTGGTCAACGTGAGTTGTTTTTAAATGTGCTATACCAATAAAAATTAATTGATTGATCCATTCCCTCCACAGACGCTGCCTGACCAGCTGAGTTCCTCCAGTATCTTGTGTTTTCCTCAGGATTCCAGCAGCTGCAGTTCCTTGTGTCTCTTCCTCACTGGTTTGAAGTTCTCCTCCTCTCTCCAACCGAGACCCTCTCTCACTGCTTGTCTATTCCCTCCACAGATGCTGCCTGACCCGTTGCGTTACTCCAACATTCCAGAGCAGAATTATCGCTTCTTGTCAATGCTCTTTGTTTGCTGGAATATGCAGAAAGACCAGTTTTAAGATTTTTTTTTTTTAAAGTGGATGGGTGGGGAGAGCAGGGGATGATGTGGTTGGAGAACATAGAAACATAGAAACATAGAAAATAGGTGCAGGAGTAGGCCATTCGGCCCTTCGAGCCTGCACCGCCATTTGATATGATCATGGCTGATCATCCAACTCAGTATCCCATCCCTGCCTTCTCTCCATACCCCCTGATCCCTTTAGCCACAAGGGCCACATCTAACTCCCTCTTAAATATAGCCAATGAACTGGCCTCAACTACCTTCTGTGGCAGAGAATTCCACAGATTCACCAGTCTCTGTGTAAAAAATGATTTCCTCATCTCGGTCCTAAAAGTCTTCCCTCTCATCCTTAAACTGTGACCCCTAGTTCTGGACTTCCCCAACATCGGGAACAATCTTCCTGCATCTAGCCTGTCCAACCCCTTAAGAATTTTGTAAGTTTCTATACGATCCCCCCTCAATCTTCTGAATTCCAACGAGTACAAGCCGAGTCTATCCAGTCTTTCCTCATATGAAAGTCCTGCCATCCCAGGAATCAGTCTGGTGAACCTTCTCTGTACTCCCTCTATGGCAAGAATGTCTTTCCTCAGATTAGGAGACCAAAACTGTACGCAATACTCCAGGTGTGGTCTCACCAAGACCCTGTACAACTGTAGTAGAACCTCCCTGCTCTTATACTCAAATCCTTTTGCTATGAATGCTAACATACCATTCGCTTTCTTCACTGCCTGCTGCACCTGCATGCCTACTTTCAATGACTGGTGTACCATGACACCCAGGTCTCGTTGCATCTCCCCTTTTCCTAATCGGCCACCATGAGAGGTACATAAGAAAAAAAATCGAGCGATGCTGTGTAACAAAAGGGGTGGAGATGCATGCAATTAGTGAAAATCACCAGAGCTGCATATTGAAAGGAATGCTGTAATGCAATGCTGACTCATGATTAGCAATGTTATGTTTGACATTTGCCCATGGCAATTTACTCGCCGGGTAGGGACGCACGATAAATTGTTTCTGTCCAGGATGATCATTGTTGAAATCTTGAAACCGGGAAAGGGAAAAGCAGATAAAGTGGACACAAGCAAAATGCTGCAGATGCTGGAAATCTGAAATAAAAATACCATCGAGCTATCCGCAGTGTACAGATACATGATCGATGGAATAACGTTTAGTGCAAGATAAATAATGTCTGATTAAAGATAGTCCGAGGGCCATCAACGAGACAGATTGCAGTTCAGTATTGCTCTCTAGTTGTTGGTAGGATGGTTCAGTTGCCTGATAACAGCTGGGAAGAAACTGTCCCTGAATCTGGAGGTGTGCGTTTACACACTTCTATACCTTTTGCCCGATGGGAGAGGGGAGAAGAGGGAGTGACTGGGATGCGACTCGTCCTTGATTATGCTGCTGGCCTTGCCGAGCAATGGAATCAATGGAAGGGAGGTTGGTTTGTGTGAGGGTCTGGGCTTGCGTCCACAATTCTCTGCAGTTTCCCCGCGGTCTTGGATGGAGCTGTTCCCAAACCGTGCTGTGCTGCATCCCAACAAAATGCTTCTACGGCGCGTCTGTAGAAGTTGGTGGGGGCCATGCCGAACTTCACGTCTTCACAGAGGCACAACTGCTAGAGCTGCTGCCTCACAGCTCCAGCGACACAGGTTCGATCCTAATCTCGGGTGCTATTCGCGTGGAGTTTGCACGTTCGCCCTGTGAACCTTATCCTTCATAGTTTTCTATACCTCCATAATGCCATGCCTCAGCCTCCCACCCTCAGGGGGAAACAGGTCCCAGTCTATCCAGTCTCTCATAATTCAAGCCATCAATTCATGGCAATGTCATAGAAACCTAGAAAATAGGTGCAGGAGGAGGCCATTCGGCCCTTCGAGCCAGCACCACCATTCATTGTGATCATGGCTGATCATATGGATGTCCTTGTGAATTTTTTCTGCATCCTTCCAGTTTGATAACATCTTTGAATGAAAATTCTGATTTATTATTTTGGTGTTAGTATTTTTGTTTTAGAGATACAGTGAGGAAACAGGCCCTTCAGCCCACCGAGTCTGCGCTGGCCAGCGATCCCCACGCATTAACTCTATCCGACACACACAAGGGACATTTTACAATTTTACCGAAGCCAATTAATCTACAAACATGTACGTCTTCGGAGTGTGGGAGGAAACCAGAGCACCTGGATAAAACCCACGCAGGTCACGGGGAGAACGTACAAACTCCGGTCAGACGGCACCCGTTGTCAGGATCGAACCGGGGTCCCTGGCACTGTAAAGCAGCAACTCTACCGCTGCAACACCCTTATTCAGAAAACTATCAAGCACTTCTTTGTTTCTCCCTTTAAGGTTTAGTTGAGTTTAGTTTATTGTCACGTGTACCGAGGTACAGTGAAAAGCTTTTGTTGCGTGCTAACCAGTCAGCGGAAAGACAATACATGATTACAATCGAGCCGTCCACAGTGTACAGAATAACATGATAATGGAATAACGGTTTAGTGCAAGATAAAGCCAGTAAAGTCCGATCACAGATAGTCCGATGGTTTCCAATGAGGTAGATAGTTCTATGACTCGTTTGTCCCAAGCAACCTAGAGTATGAGTGCTGGCATCTCCTGGTCCAAACTCTGGAACAGTAGACCCGAAACGTCACCCATTCCTTCTCTCCAGAGATGCTGCCTGACCCGCTGAGTAATTCCAGCATTTTATCTTTGCCTGCTTCGTTGTCAACTTCCCCTAGTTAATAATGATCTATTCTGCATTCTCCTTGATCTACGACCCCTTTGATGTCTCGTATTCACACCTTACTCTTCCATATCTCTGTGTTTCCCTCTCCCCTGACTGTCTGTAGAAGGGTCTCAGCCCGTTGAGTTACTCCAGCATTTTGTGTCTATCTTCGGTTTAAACCGGCATCTGCAGTTCCTTCCTACACATCTATAGTTCCTTCCTACATACAAAGATAAATGTTTTGTTAGGATAATTTGCAGTCTTTCAATGCAGCCTCAAAGCACAAGATTCTCTTTTTATTGGTTCTGGGAGGGGGGCTGGACGCGGGGGAGTGGGCCTGGTTATAAAGAGGTGGGAAAAGAGGGAGATTGGCTGAGAGTGAGAAAGAGAGGTTGAGAGAGAGAGATGGGAGAGATTGAGAGAAAGAGAGAGATTGAGAAAGAGAGATTGAGAGAGAAAGAGATTGTGAGATTGACAGAGAGAGAGATTGAAAGATGAGAGAGATTGAGAGAGAGATTGAAAGAGATTGAGAGAGAGATTGGGAGAGAGTTTGGGAGAGAGGGAGTGAGAGATGAAAGGAGAGGTTGAGAGAGAGGTTGAGAGAGAGAGAGAGAGTAGAGAGAGAGAGATTGAGAGAGAGAGAGAGAGAGAGTTTGGGAGAGAGATTGAGAGAGAGATTGGGAGAGAGATTGGGAGAGAAGGAGTGAGAGATTGAAAGAGAGATTGAGAGAGAGTAGAGAGAGAGAGAGAGAGATAGAGATAGAGAGAGAGAGAGAGAGAGAGAGTAGAGAGAGAGAGAGAGAGAGAGATAGAGAGAGAGAGAGTAGAGAGAGAGTAGAGAGAGAGAGAGAGAGATTGAGAGATAGAGAGAGAGAGAGAGAGAGTAGAGAGAGAGAGATTGAGAGAGAAGAGAGAGAGAGTAGAGAGAGAGATTGAGAGAGAGAGAGAGATTGAGAGAGAGAGAGAGAGATTGAGAGAGAGAGAGAGAGATTGAGAGAGAGAGAGGGAGTAGAGAGAGAGAGATTGAGAGGTTGAGAGAGAGAGAGAGAGAGAGAGAGGGAGAGAGATTGAGAGAGAGGTTGAGAGAGAGAGAGAGTAGAGAGAGAGAGATTGAGAGGGGGGGGGGGGTAGACCAGTGATCAGCGCACTGAAGCTCAGAACTGCACGGGGTTCGTTTATCGGAGACGGTGTTCCTAAAACGAGAAAGACTTTCGCTTTCAGAGGACACAGCTTTAGTGCGGGACACGACCGCGGGAAAGAGCGGCGACTCAAAGATCCCGCATCAAAATCCGCAAGAAAGTTGATTGAAGAGATCTTGCTCTGTCTCTCCTCCCCCCTCCCTCCACTCCACCACCTTCCCCGCTTCCTCTTCACTACCCTCTCCGTCCCTCTTCTCCCCATCTCTTCCCCACCCCTCCCCTCCTCATTCCTTCACCTCCCCCCATTTCACCTCCCCACCTCCTCCTCCCCCTCCACCCCTTCCCCTCTGCTCCAGCCCTCCCCACCTTCCCACTCCTTCCCACTCCACCACATTCCCCTCCTCTCCGTCCTCTTCTCCCCATCTCTTCCCCACCCCTCCCCTCCTCCTTCCTTGACCGCCCCCCATTTCACCTCCCCACCTCCTCCTCCCCTCCACCCCTTCCCCTCTGCTCCAGCCCTCCCCACCTTCCCACTCCTTCCCACTCCCTCCACTCCACCACCTTCCCCTCCTCTCCGTCCCTCTTCTCCCCATCTCTTCCCCTCCCCTCCTCCTTCCTTCACCTCCCCCATTTCACCTCCCCACCTCCTCCTCCCCCTCCACCCCTTCCCCTCTGCTCCAGCCCTCCCCACCTTCCCACTCCTTCCCACTCCACCACCTTCCCCTCCTCTCCGTCCCTCTTCTCCCCATCTCTTCCCCTCCCCTCCTCCTTCCTTCACCTCCCCCCATTTCACCTCCCCACCTCCTCCTCCCCCTCCACCCCTTCCCCTCTGCTCCAGCCCTCCCCACCTTCCCACTCCCTCCACTCCACCACCTTCCCCTCCTCTCCGTCCCTCTTCTCCCCATCTCTTCCCCTCCCCTCCTCCTTCCTTCACCTCCCCCCATTTCACCTCCCCACCTCCTCCCCCTCCACCCCTTCCCCTCTGCTCCAGCCCTCCCCACCTTCCCACTCCCTCCACTCCACCACCTTCCCCTCCTCTCCGTCCCTCTTCTCCCCATCTCTTCCCCACCCCTCCCCTCCTCCTTCCTTCACCCCCCTCTATTCCACCTCCATCTCTCCTCCTCCCCCTCTGCTCCAGTCCTCCCCACCTTCCCACTCCCTCCAATACCCCCTCTCTCCCTCCCCACCCTCTCCCATCCCACTCCCTCCACCACCCCTCCCCTCTTCCTCCCTCCCTCCACCCCCTTTCTCCTGCCCACACCTCCTCCTCCTCCTCCTCCCCGCCTCCATCCCCTCCCATCTCCACCACCTCCTTCTCCTCTCACTCTCACTCTGTCTCTCTCAGGACGTCTCACAAGTCACAACGCTGAAGGAGAGAGAGGGCAGGACTTCCCTCCCCCTTCTCGCCGGCAAGTGGAGCGGTGCCCTGCCCTGTTTTAAAAGCTTCAACCTCTGCGAGTGTGTGTTAGAGAGAGAGATAAAGAGAGAGAGAGAGAGAGGGAGGGAGAGAGATAGATAGATAGAGAGGAGAGAGAGAGAAAGAGAGAGAGGGGGAGAGAGAGAGAGAAGGAGAGAGAGAAAGAGAGAGAGAGAGAGAGTGAGAGAGAGAGAGAGAGAGAGAGAGAGAAAAAGAGAGACAGAGAGAGAAAGAGAGAGAGATAGAGAGAGAAAGAGAGATAGAGAGAGAGAGAGATAGAGAGGAAGAGATAGAGAGAGAAAGAGAAAAAGAGAGAGAGAGAGAGAGAGAAAGGAGAGATAGAGAGAGAAAGAGAAAAAAGAGAGAGAGAGAGAGAGAGAGAGAGAGAAAGGAGAGATAGAGAGAGAAAGAGAGAAAGAGAGAGAGAGAGAGAGAGAGAGAGAGAGAGAGAGAACGAGAGAGAAAGAGAGAGAGAGAGAGAGAGAGAGAGAGAGAGAGAGAGAGAAAGGAGAGATAGAGAGAGAAAGAGAGAAAGAGAGAGAGAGAGAGAGAGAGAGAGAGAGGGAGTGAAAGAGAGGGAGACGCAGCGAATACATGCAGCGACTCCTTGGAACCTGTCGCCTTTGAGAAGGTGCAAGTTGTCCCACCAGCGCCCGGACTGTAGGAAGATCCTCGCCGAGAGTTGGTTCAACAGGAGAAGGAGCCGGACTCTCTCTCTCTCTCTCTCTGTCTCTGTCGCACTCCGCCCGGCCACCTCTAGTCCACGGGAGAGGAAGCATCGCCGAGGTAGGTCTTCATGTGAAGTATGTCTGGTGGTCCTGGGGCTTTCCGAGGGTCCCCTCTTCTCTGACCAAGGACAACTGTTTGGACTTGAGGGAGGGTCGTGAAGCCAGTTGTCGAGATCTCCAGTGTTTGGAAGGGCTGCGTGTTGTCTGAGAACCTATTTGGATGGAGAGGTATTTCAGGGGGGGGGGGGTTATTCATTGGGGAAGAGCAAATGAGTTGGCCAAGAGGGGAGGGGGCAGGAAGGAGGTGGAGAAGAGGGGGGTGGGTAGAAAGACTATGGAGGAGGTAGGGAGAGGAGGTGGGGATGGGGAGAGGGAGTGAGGGATAATGTTGGAAGGGGTGGGTAGGAGATAGAGAGGAGAGGGATTGGAGAAGGAGTATGGGGGGTGGGGTGGGTAGGGAGGAGAGGCGAGAGGGTCATGTTGGAAGTTGGGTGTGACGAGGGTCACTGGGAGGAAGATAGCGGAGTCAGGGGATATGGGGAGAAGGCAGGAACGGGGTACTGATTGGGGATGATCAGCCATGATCACATTGAATGGCGGTGCTGGCTCGAAGGGCCGAATGGCCTACTCCTGCACCTATTGTCCATTGTCTATTGAAGTGGGGAGAGGCAGCGAGGAAGGTGATGGAGAAAGTGGGACGGAGGAAGAGGTGAAGACCAAAAGAGCCAACATGACTGGCGGGTTCCCCAAACCTTCTCCAGAGAGCGCGAACAGGCGCGATGGCCCAAATGGCCTTTGAGACTCTGCAGAGAAACGAGTGCTCTGTTTCCCAATCTGATTTGCTTATGAGACTGGGGCTATCAGAAGGGGGAGTGGCGAGGGGGGGGGGTGAGTGAGGAAGGAGGTCTCCCCCGGAGGAGAGAGGAGGGGGGTGGGGGGGGGCGTCTGGGAGTCTGTGGGAGGTGGGTGCTGGGTCCACAATCCTCAGCCATCCTCTCCGGGACTCCGGCAACTGTGGTCTGCATCCTCCCTCTCAACAGTGAGTGTGAGTGAGTGAATGCCAGGGGAACACAGGGTCTAGGCAGCGTGTAGGTGGTTGCCCTTCCAACCTTTGAGCCCAAACGTGGGGTTACATCAACAGCAGGAAAGGCTCAGCAGTTGAGAAGAGAGAAAGGGACGGCTTCTTCCCAGCCAAGTGAACCATCCTATCAAGCAGTCGTGAACTATTATCTGAAGGGTCTCGGGCCGAAACGTCACCCATTCCTATCCAGAGATGCTGCCTGTCCCGCTGAGTTACTCGTACTATCTTTGATCAGACTTTACTGGCTTTACCTTGCATACCATATAACAATTCCTGGGATGTCAGGACTTTCATATGAAGAAAGACTGGATAGACTTGGCTTGTACTCGCTAGAATTTAGGAGATTGAGAGGGGATCGTATAGAAACGTACAAAATTCTTGTGGGGTTGGACAGGCTAGATGCAGGAAGATTGTTCCCGATGTTGGGGAAGTCCAGGACAAGGGGTCACAGCTTAAGGATAAGGGGGAAATCCTTTAAGACCGAGATGAGGAAAAACTTTTTTCACACAGAGAGTGGTGAATCTCTGGAACTCTCTGCCACAGAGGGTTGTTGAGGCCAGTTCATTGGCTATATTTAAGAGGGAGTTAGATGTGGCCCTTGTGGCTAAGGGGATCAGGGGGTATGGAGAGAAGGCAGGTACAGGATACTGAGTTGGATGATCAGCCATGATCATATTGAATGGCGGTGCAGGCTCGAAGGGCCGAATGGCCTACTCCTGCACCTATTTTCTATGTATCTATTAAACGTTATTCCCTTATCGTGTATCTGTACACTGTTAAAGGCTCAATTGTAATCATGTACGGCCTTTCCGCTAACTGGATAGCACAAAAAGCTTTTTGCTGTACCTTGGTACACGTGACAATAAACTGAACTGAAACTGCACTGAAACTGAACTAACCAGCTTCAGATCCCAAATCTTCCATCAGAATGGCGGTTCTTGCCAAGTGTGTTCATAAGTCATAGGAAACAGATGTGGACCGTTCAGCCCATCAGGTCCACTCCGCCATTCGATCATAGCTGAATGCTTGTCTGTTCGATGGGTGTGCGATCAAAACTCTGTCTATGTATGTCTAAGATCTCATGCCCAATTCGGACGGCAAAGTGCTGGAGTAACTCAGCGGGCCAGGCAG
>CM075992.1:3705084-3729282 GCA_038087875.1 Malacoraja senta
AAGCTGCAAGGGTAATGGAACCCATAAGAGGATTTGCCAGTTCAATCCTGACTACGGATGAGTTTGTACGTTCTCCCCATGGGTTTTCTCCGAGATCCTCGGTTTCCTCCCACTCCGGTTATGTAGGCTAGCATGCAGGAGTAGGCATTCGGCACAAAGTAGGCCATTCGGCCCTTCGAGCCTGCACCGCCATTCAATATGATCATGGCTGATCATCCAACTCGGTATCCTGTACCTGCCTTCTCTCCATACCCCCTGATCCCTTTAGCTACAAGGGCCACATCTAACTCCCTCTTAAATATAGCCAATGAACTGGCCTCGACTACCTTCTGTGGCAGAGAGTTCCAGAGATTCACCACTCTCTGTGTGAAAAATGTTTTTCTCATCTCGGTCCTAAAGGATTTCCCCTTAATCCTTAAACTGTGACCCCTTGTCCTGGACTTCCCCAACATCGGGAACAATCTTCCTGCATCTAGCCTGTCCAACCCCTTAAGAATTTTGTACGTTTCTATAAGATCCCCCCTCAATCTTCTAAATTCTAGCGAGTACAAGCCGAGTCTATCCAGTCTTTCTTCATATGAAAGTCCTGACATCCCAGGAATCAATCTGGTGAACCTTCTCTGTACTCCCTCTATGGCAAGAATGTCTTTCCTCAGATTTGGGGACCAAAACTGTACGCAATGCTCCAGGTGTGGTCTCACCAAGACCCTGTACAACTGCAGTAGAACCTCCCTGCTCCTATACTCAAATCCTTTTGCTATGAATGCTAACATACCATTCGCTTTCTTCACTGCTTGCTGCACCTGCATGCCTACTTTCAATGACTGGTATACCATGACACCCAGGTCTCGTTGCATCTCCCCTTTTTCTAATCGGCCACCATTTAGATAATAGTCTACTTTCCTGTTTTTGCCACCAAAGTGGATAACCTCACATTTCTCCACATTATACTGCATCTGCCATGCATTTGCCCACTCACCCAGCCTATCCAAGTCACCTTGCAGCCTCCTAGCATCCTCCTCACAGCTAACACTGCCCCCCAGCTTTGTGTCATCCGCAAACTTGGAGATGTTGCATTCAATTCCCTCGCCCAAATCATTAATATATATTGTAAATAGTTGGGGTCCCAGCACTGAGCCTTGCGGTACCCACTAGTCACTGCCTGCCATTGTGAAAAGGAGTAGTTTACTCCTACTCTTTGCTTCCTGTTTGCCAGCCAGTTCTCTATCCACATCAATACTGAACCCCCAATACCGTGTGCTTTAAGTTTGTATACTAATCTCTTATGTGGGAACCTTGTCGAAAGCCTTCTGAAAGTCCAGATATAACACATCCACTGGTTCTCCCCTTATCCACTCTACTAGTTACATCCTCGAAAAATTCTATAAGATTCATCAGACATGATTTACCTTTCGTAAATCCATGCTGACTTTGTCCAATGATTTCACCACTTTCCAAATGTGCTGCTATCCCATCTTTAATAACTGACTCTAGCAGTTTCCCCACTACCGATGTTATACTAACTGGTCTGTAATTCCCGTTTTCTCTCTCCCTCCCTTTTTAAAAAGGGGGGTTACATTAGCTACCCTCCAATCCTCAGGAACTACTCCAGAATCTAAGGAGTTTTGAAAAATTATCACTAATGCATCCACTATTTCTTGTGCTACTTCCTTAAGTACTCTGTGATGCAGCCTATCTGGCCCTGGGGATTTATCGGCCTTTAATCCATTCAATTTACTTACCACTTCCCGGCTAACCTGGATTTCACTCAGTTCCTCTATCTCATTTGACCCGCGGTCCCCTGCTATTTCCGGCAGATTATTTATGTCTTCCTTAGTGAAGACAGAACCAAAGTAGTTATTCAATTGGTCTGCCATGTCCTTGTTCCCCATGATCAATTCACCTGTTTCTGACTGCAAGGGACCTACATTTGTTTTAACTAATCTCTTTCTCTTCACATATCTATAAAAACTTTTGCAGTCAGTTTTTATGTTCCCTGACAGTTTTCTTTCATAATCTATTTTCCCTTTCCTAATTAAGCCCTTTGTCCTCCTTTTCTGGACTCTGAATTTCTCCCAGTCCTTTGGTAGGCTGCTTTTCTGGCTAATTTGTACGCTTCATCTTTGTTTTGATACTAACCCTGATTTCCTTATTATCCACGGATGCACTACCTTCCCTGATTTATTCTTTTGCCAAACTGGGATGAACAATTTTTGTAGTTCATCCATGCAGTCTTTAAATGCCTTATCCCCAGTTCATCCCCAATCAGTACCCCGTTCCTGCCTTCTCCCCATATCCCCCTGACTCCGCTATTTTTAAGAGCCCTATCTAGCTCTCTCTTGAAAGCATCCAGAGAACCAGCCTCCACCGCCCTCTGAGGCAGAGAATTCCACAGACGTTTTTACCACAATTTAGTCACTGCACAGATGCAAGTTACATGTGGAAATGAAGGAAATCATATCATTCTAACTATTAATAAATGATATCCAAGTTGCTGTTACAGTACTGCATACTGAGGATCTGCAGTCCCCTCGATCGGGACTATATTGCCACCTGGTGGCGAGTCTGCACAGTGCTGGCATCAGAAAGAAATAATATCACTATTCTCCCAATTCTGCTAGCCCTTGCTGTCCCCTCCCCTTCATCAGCCCTCTGGTTGTCTCCTCCCTCCCCCAGCCCTCAGGCTCCTCCTCCGCCTTTTTCCTTTTTTCCTTTCTTCTCCCCACCCCCTATCAGTCTGAAGAAGGGTTTCAGCCCGAAACGTTGCCTATTTCCTTCGCTCCATAGATGCTGCTGCACCCGCTGAGTTTCTCCAGCATTTTTGTGTACCTTCGATTTTCCAGCATCTGCAGTTCCTTCTTTAACAGAAATAATATCACGTTGAATTCTCTTAAATAAAAACATACAAGTACTTGCTTTTGCATTTTATATTTCTGCTGGGTTGGTGACAATTCTTTAGCTTATGAGCTTAAATACAGCCTGGCTCACAACAAGGAGATTTCAGGCCGCGAGCTCAAAATAAGGAGAGGCCCAAACAACTAAAATCATCATGGCTTGAAAAGTCAAAGATACACACAAAGTCAGCAGATCAGACAGCATCTCTGAAGGAGAGTAGAAACTAGGAGCTGCAGATGCTGCTTTACAATAAGAAGATTGGTTCCAACCCAAAACTTCACCTGTCCTTTTAATCCAGAGATGCTGCCTGACCCGCTGGGTTACTCCAACACTCTGTGTCTATCTTTGGCATAAACCAGCGTTTGCAGTTCCTTGGTTCTACATTATGGCTTGAAAGTCAACCAGTCCTTGAGCCTCTTTGACAAGAATAAAATCTAATCTAATCTCTAATCTAATCTAATCTTTGGGGTTAGGTTAGGTAAGGGGATGGTGCAGCGAGACCTGGGCGTCCTTGTACACCGCTCACTGAAAGTTGACGTGCAGGTCCAGCAGGCAGTGAAGAAAGCTAATGGAATGTTGACCTTCATGACAAGAAGATTTCAGTATAGGGGTAGAGAGGTTCTTCTGCAGTTGTATAGGGCTCTGGTAAGACCACATCTGGAGTATTGTGTACAGTTTTGGTCTCCTAATTTGAGGAAGGACATCCTTGTGATTGAGGCAGTGCAGCGTAGGTTCACGATATTGATCCCTGGGATGGCGGGACTGTCATATGAGGGAAAGATTGAAAAGACTAGGCTTGTATTCACTGGAGTTTAGAAGGATGAGGGGAAGATCTTATAGAAACATATAAAATTATAAAAGGACTGGACAGGCTAGATGCAGGAAAATGTTCCCAATGTTGGCGAGTCCAGAACCAAGGGCCACAGTCTTAGAATAAAGGGGAGGTCATTTAGTACTGAGGTGAGAAAAAACGTTTTCACCGAGAGTTGTGAATTTGTGGAATTCCCTGCCACAGAGGGCAATGGAGGCCAAATCACTGGATGGATTTAAGAGAGAGTTAGATGGAGCTCTAGGGGCTAGTGGAATGAAGGGATATGGGGAGAAGGCAGGCACAGGTTATTGATTGGGGACGATCAGCCATGATCACAAATGAATGGCGGTGCTGGCTTGAAGGGCCGAATGGCCTCCTCCAGCACCTATTTCTATGTTTCAACCTTGGCCAAGGCCTCCACATCTCCCCGGGGGATGCATTTAAATTGCCCACAGAGGAAAGTGTGAAGTATGCCCGCAATTATAAAGGTAGCATTACAACATCTGCAGATGCTAGCAACAGCCCCACAGACTTTAGTGCTTACAACCACCTCAGGAGAAGATGTTTTAAACACAGAGGAGCACAACATTTTAGGAAGTTCCCGATGGGGAACGCTGCACTGTCTTTAAGATGCGAAAGCAAGTCCTTATCTGATCTCTCGGGCGGACAGCAGCTCTTTTTCTAGAAAAACTGGTCTCCCTAGTGCCTGGTGTTTATCACTGGATGGTCACGGAAAAGGATTAACTGGTCAATATTATATTACTGTTTGCGAGACCTTGGTGTGCACAAAATGGTTGCCAAGTTTCCTACGTTGCAAATGACCACACCAAGTAGTTGACTGGTTGTCAAGCGTGAAAGGAGCTACGGAAATTAGATTCTCTTTGTAAACGTGTCAGCATTTTTTTTTTTTGGAAAACTAAATGTCAAAAGACCACAACAACAGATTTGGGTTTTTTAAAATGCAGCAAGGCACAATGATCTGAAACGTGGCTGCTGGTTTAAAATGTACTTTCAAAAGGGCATTGCATCAATATTTGGACAAATTTCAAGTGGTTAGGCAAGTTAATAGGGACCAAACTCCAATTAGCATATGAACTGGGGTAGCATGGTGGCACAGCGGTAGAGTTGCTGTCTCACAGCGCCAGAGACCCAGGTTCCATCCTGACTACGGGTGCTTTTTGTACGGAGTTTGTACGTACTCCCCGTGACCGCGTGGGTTTTATCCGGGGCTCCGGTTTCCTCTCACACTCCAAAGATGCACATGTTTGTAGGTTAATTGGCTAGGGTAAAAATTGTACTCCAGCACTTTTTGTGTATCTCTGGTATAAACTAGCACCTGCAGTTCCTTGTTTCTGAAGAAGCTCTAAAGAAGGGTTCGGACCCGAAACATCACCCATCAGTTTTCTCCAGAGATGAACCGCTGAGTTACTCCAGCACTTTTTGTGTATCTCTGGTATAAACTAGCACCTGCAGTTCCTTGTTTCTGAAGAAGCTCTAAAGAAGGGCTCTGACACGAAACGTCACCCATCCCTTTTCTCCAGGTATGCTGCGTAACCTGCGGAGTTACTCCACCTCTTTGTGTTCATCTCCACTTAACATGCTGGGGTCAGTGGCCAAATGTTTGTCTTGGGTGCAGGTTTTAGGAAGTATCTTAAAGAGATAGAACATTTTTAATTTCACACGAGGACGACTTACTCACCGAAAGCCTTCAGGGGCTCGACGAGACGCAGAGTGAACAACTGCCCCTTCACGAGACCCTTCAGCAACTTGGCGACCTCGAAGTGGCGGGATCCAATGACATTCTGGCCGTTGATGGTCTCGATCAGATCCCCCACCTTGACGACCTGCATCCGATCAATGAGACTGCCCTCCTTGATTCTCTGCCAATTCAAACACAGTGCTTAGGGAGGCTGGGCAAGGGTCGTGTTTTCACGCTGCTCTGACAATAGACAATAGGTGCAGGAGTAGGCCATTCGGCCCTTCGAGCCAGCACCGCCATTCAATGTGATCATGGCTGATCATCCCCAATCAGCACTCCGTTCCTGCCTTCTCTGCTGTGCTGAAATTCAAGACAATGGAGTCAGAGGGTGGTGAATCCTTTTAGCCAGAGGGTGGTGAATCTGTGGAATTCATTGCCACAGACGGCTGTGGAGGACAAGTCAATGGTTATATTTTTAAGGCAGAGATCGACAGATTCACGATTAGGACGGGTGTCAGGGGTTATGGAGGGAAGGCAGGAGAATGGGATCGAGAGGGAAAGATCAGCCATGATTGTGTGGCGGAGTGGACCCGATGGGCCAAATGGCCTAATTCTGCTCCTCGAACTTATGAAGACCTCTTTGCTTCTATCACTTTTCCGAGATTAAGGAGATTGTTACGCACCTCTTGAAAGACTGGAATGGCAGCACTGCGCTCTGCAGTGGGCCACAACAGAGATGAGCGGCAATGTTAAACAGCAAGAGAAAACACGGGGCCACCATCACGTAACATTGGGGGAAAGTACCAGTGGGTACTGGTCTCCGATATTGTCTTTGCACTATTTGGGAGAAAGATCGTCACAGAGACACCACGACGAGTGCGCCTCAAGTCACGGCGCCCCTTTGCCACGCAAGCCCAAGGGCTGCTCTGCACAACACCGGCTGACGCTTCTAAGGCCGCCTGGGTCAAGACGAGGTGGAGAGACCAGTGGAAGTCAGCGGAACCTAGGCTACACCATTACATCAATGACCCCATGGACGTCCCTGGCCAGGACCTACCCCGAAAGCAGTGGACAACCCTCAACCACTTGAGGGCAGGCATCGGACGCTATGGAGTAGCGATGAAGCGGTGGGGCCTCGTGGACAGCGCCTCCTGCGAGTGTGGGGACCCAACACAGACAGTGGAGCACATGGTCACCAGTTGCCCCAAACACCGGCCACCGAATGGTGAACGAGGTCTGATTGACCTGGACGATGACACGTTGGCCTGGCTCGCCTCAACGGAGCTGCAGGTCTAAAAGACACACGACAGAAGAAGAGAAAGATTGGGATGAACTCAAGGAACTCCAAAAATTTGATGTACTGAGAAACTACGCAAAGCAGGAGGAAGAGCAACTATCAACAACTCGAGAGTGGTCCTCAGCCACCATTTTCTGAGGACCCCCTTCCTTACTAGGAGGTGAAAATACCACGATCGGATTGCTAACTCAAGGTCCATGGATAAGAATACTTTTTCACCTTAGGTAGCGGGAAGTGAGTACACCATTTCCCAGAGTCAAAGATTACAAAGTCAAAGTCAATTTTATTCGCCACACGCACCCGAAGGTGCAGTGAAATGAATTTGCCAGCAGCGATACACTTAAAAAGGACACACAATACACAACAGAATTTAACACAAACATCCACCACAGCATTCTTCACTGTGGTGGAAGGCAGCAAAGTTCAGCCAGTCCTCCTTCCTTTGTTCACCTGTGGTCGGGGCCATGAACCCTCCGTAGTCGCCGCTACGGACGGCCCTCTCGTCGGGATGATCCAAACTCCGACATCGGGACGGTCGAACACACTCCGCGGCTTGGAGTACCCGAATCAGCACTTTACACAGCAAGGATTTGGAAAGCATCTGTTGAGCCAGAATCCCGGCTGATAAGGACTGGTGCTGATGTGTAAGTAAAGCTGAACAGTACAGCGTTTCCACAATTAATCGGTAGCCATCTTTTAATCACCACGCCAGCTTCTTACAGTATCCCCATTTCACGGCCAATAGCTCTACCCAGTGGTGAAGTGCGAGACTGCAGGCCCGTCATCGATTTCAAGACTCAAGAGAGTTTATTGTCATGTGTCCCAGATAGGACAATGAAATTCTTGCTTTGCTTCAACACAACAGAATATAGTAGGCATGAATACAGAACAGATCAGCGTGTCCATATACTATTGAATATATATATACACACGTAAATAAACAGATAAAGTGCAATGGGCTATTAAAGTTCAGATTTTTGTTAGAGTTGAGTTTAATAGCCCCGATGGCTGTGGGGAAGCAAGCTATTCCTGAACCTGGATGTTGCAGATTTCAGGCTCCTGTACCTTCTACCTGAAGGCAGCAGGGAGATGAGTGAGTGGCCAGGATGGTGTGGGTCTTGATGATGCTGGCAGCCTTTTTGAGGCAGTGACTGCGATAGATCCCCTCGATGGTGGGGAGGTCAGAGCCGATGATGGACTGGGCAGTGCTTACAACTTTTTCAGTCTTTTCCGCTCCTGGGCGCTCAAGGTGCCGAACCAGGCCACGATGCAACCGGTCAGCATGCTCTCTAAAATCAAGGGTGATTTTCCAGAGCCTTTCGGGATTATCAGGCCAACAAATGTCGTGAGAGGAGAGGAGCCGAACACTACCGGATTAGTCTACCTAGGCCACTCAGGGGCCCCCGAGACACCAGACACTCGGAAGTTGGCTATGAGAACGGATCTGCTGGGAAGAAGAAAACTAGGAGAGAGGAGGGGCTGGTAACTTGTGCCATTTGATAGCGCAAAGCACAGCAGGTCATAGGTGAAGATAGACACAAAATGCTGGAGTAACTCAGCGGGACAGGCAGCATCTCTGGAGAGAAGGAATGGGTGACGTTTCGGGTCGAGGTCCTTCTTCAGTACGACCCGAAACGTCACCCATTCCTTCTCTCCAGAGACGCTGCCTGTCCCGCTGAGTTACTCCAGCGTTTTGTGTCTATCTTCGGTTCAAACCAGCATCTGCAGTTCCTTCTTACACCGGCGAGGTGGGTTTTCATAAGCAGATGGGTGGACAAAGGCCAGAGGGGGAAAATAAGGTGTGAGACAAACGGATTGAAGAGCTGTGAATTATGAAGCCAGAGGAAGGAATGTTGGTTGGTACACAAAAATGCTGGAGAAACTCAGCGGGTGCAGCAGCATCTATGGAGCGAAGGAATAGGTAAAGTTTCGGGCCGAACCCTTCTTCAGACTGATAGGGGGTGGGGAGAAGAAAGGAAAAAAGGAAAAGGAGGAGGAGGAGCCCGAGGGCTGGGGGAGGGGAGGAGACAACCAGATGGCTGATGAAGGGGAGGGGACTGCCAGGGCTAGCAGAATTGGGAGAATTCAATGTTCAGGCCACCAGGATGTAGACTGGCCCAAGCGGAATATGAGGTGCATTTCCTCCAATTTACGGTGTTGCTCGCTGTGGCCATGGAGGAGACCCAGGACAGAGAGGTCAGATACGGAATGGGAGGGGGAGTTGAAGTGCTGAGCCACCGGGAGTTCAGGTTGGTTATTGCGGACCGACCGGAGGTGTTCGGCGAAACGATCGCCAAGCCTCCGCTTGGTCTCACCGATGTAGATCAGCTGGCATCTAGAGCAGCGAATGCAATAGATGAGGTTGGAGGAGATGCAGGTGAACCTCTGTCGCACCTGGAACGACTGCTTGGGTCCTTGAATGGAGTGGAGGGGGGAGATGAAGGGACAAGTGTTGCATCTCTTGCGGTTGCAAGGGAAAGTACCAGGGAGGGGGTGGTATGGGAGGGAAGGGAAGAATTGACAAGGTGGCCTGTCCCTTGTCAATTCTTCCCTTCCCTCCCATACCACCCCCTCCCCTGGTACTTTCCCTTGCAACCGCAAGAGATGCAACACTTGTCCCTTCACCTCCCCCTCCACTCCATTCAAGGACCCCAAGCAGTCGTTCCAGGTGCGACAGAGGTTCACCTGCATCTCCTCCAACCTCATCTATTGCATTCGCTGCTCTAGATGCCAGCTGATCTACATCGGTGAGACCAAGCGGAGGCTTGGCGATCGTTTCGCCGAACACCTCCGGTCGGTCCGCAATAACCAACCTGAACTCCCGGTGGCTCAGCACTTCAACTCCCCCTCCCATTCCGTATCTGACCTCTCTGTCCTGGGTCTCCTCCATGGCCACAGCGAGCAACACCGTAAATTGGAGGAAATGCACCTCATATTCCACTTGGGCAGTCTACATCCTGGTGGCCTGAACATTGAATTCTCCCAATTCTGCTAGCCCTGGCTGTCCCCTCCCCTTCATCAGCCATCTGGTTGTCTCCTCCCCTCCCCCAGCCCTCGGGCTCCTCCTCTGCCTTTTCCTTTTTTCCTTTCTTCTCCCCACCCCCTATCAGTCTGAAGAAGGGTTTCGGCCCGAAACGTTACCTATTTCCTTCGCTCCATAGATGCTGCTGCACCCGCTGAGTTTCTCCAGCATTTTTGTGTACCTTCGATTTTCCAGCATCTGCAGTTCCTTCTTTAACACAAGGAATGTTGGTTGATGTTCCCACCACTATCCTGCAACACCAGGCCCATGTCGGGATGCAAGCAGAAGCCTCCACGTGCGCATCCCGAGCAATGCTGACGACAGAAACTGTACCACAGTGACTGACTGAAGTAGCCAATTCTGCAACCACCGACCGTCAACCGTCACTGACCGACCAGAAAGACGTGATGTGGAAGATGGCCGGACACGAGGAAGAAGAAGAAGGCCCATGTCACAATTGTGATAGAATTAAAAGCTATTGCTTGCACCATGGGGTGCCTACTTTCAGTTAAGTTTTTTTTTTAATTTTGTAAGTTTACTTGCTTAATGGGCCTGTCCCACTTAGGCGACACTTTAGGCGACTGCCAGGGACTAGTTTTAATGGAATTCACCTACGACACCTGGCGACAACCTACGTTAACCTATGACAACACCTACATCATCCTACGACAGCAAAAATTGTCGCCGCCGTCGCCGAAAATGTTTCAACATGTTGAAAATTTTGCGGCAGTCGCCTGTAGTCGCCCAAGTGGGACAGGCCCATAAGCCTCTCCCAGAAAGACCAGTTCCACTTCGGTCTTCAAAACCTGCCCGACTGGCCACCCTGACCTGGGCGGATCTCAAGGTTATCACTGCTGGGGTATTGGTGTACACAGTAGTTCAATGCAAGGAATTATTTTGACAAGGGCGGGGATGCTAGTCCCAGGACACAAACAAATTGCAGGCAGATGCGCCTAGTGCAAACTGGAGGAGTGCCACACTGCTGTCTGCAGGGTGAGGCCTTATTTACAGCCACTCCTTAGCAACAAGATAACAGTTACTGTCACGGTACTTCCAGCCTTGGGCTGTCAAAATATAGAAAGGTTATTGTTCAATGCAAGCCCTTCTCCCTTATCCACCAGCTAGCAAATGGCACATTTTACAGATGACTCGGCCAGCACAAGCTTCTCATCCATCAGTCTTTAAATGACAGCAGTGTTTAGTTTAGTTTAGTTTAGATATACAGCGCAGAAACAGGCCCTTCGGCCCACTGAGCCTGCTCCGTGAACACACTAACACTATCCCACGCACACTAGAGCCAATTTACAATTATACCAAGCCAATTAACCTACAAATCTGTATATCTTTGGAGTGTGGGAGGAAAACGGAGAAAACCCACACAGGTCACGGGGAGAATGTACAAACTCCGTACAGACAGCACCCTGTAGCGTTGCTTTGGCTAAGCATAAAAATACAGATATGCTCAATTCTGACCAACCTCTCTGGTAGCCTGCCAATCTGAGAAATATGCATTTACAGTATTTCTACTCTTTGCACTCTGCCTGTTAATTCTACCAGAGGACATAGGTTAAGCCAGAGAACAAAGATAAAACACTGCTCTCTGGTTGTGGTAGGATGGTTCAGTTGCCTGATAACAGCTGGGAAGAAACTGCCCCTGAATCTGGAGGTGTGCGTTTACACACTTCTGTACCTTTTGCCCGATGGGAGAGGGGAGAAGAAGGAGTGGCCAGGGTGCAACTCTTCCTTGATTATGCTGCTGGCCTTGCACGAGGTATACATGGAGTTGATAGAAGGGAGGTTGGTTCGCTCGCACCTGGACTCACCTTTATGAAGGCATAGCCCGCACCATTGTCTGTGATGGTCAGTCCCAAAGCGTCTTCCGATTTAAAGATCTCCACCTCTTTCTTCTGCCCTTTGACGTGGGCAAAGATGAAATCCTCCAGGCCGATCTGACCGCCCAGCAGTTTGTCCATGTCCACTTTATGGGTGTTCAGAGTGCAGAATATGATCTATGGATAAACAGAGAAATACATATACGCTCAATTCAACCAACATTTCACTCGCTAAAGGAAAACAATCGAAGAATATTATTTGTTTAAAAAAGAACTGCAGATGCTGGGAAAATTGAAGGTAGACAAAAAATGCTGGAGAAACTCGGCGGGTGAGGCAGTATCTATGGAGCGAAGGAATAGGTGACGTTTTGGGTCGAGACCCTTCTTCAAGTCACGTCAAGTCAAGTGAGTTTATTGTCATGTGTCCCAGATAGGACAATGAAATTCTTGCTTGCTGCAGCACAACAGAATATTGCAAAAAAAAATACAGGACAGTTCAGTTCAATATACACATAAATAAGCAGATAAAGTGCAATAGGCTGTTAATGTGGGATGGGTGGGTGGGTGGGGGGGGGGGGGGCGGGAACCTCATCAGTCTGAAGAAGGCTCTCGACCTGAAACGTCACCTATTCCTTCGCTCCATAGATGCTGCCTCACCCGCTGAGTTTCTCCAGCATTTTTGTCTACCTTCGCAGAATATTATTTAGTTCCTAATCCAGTCCCAGGCCACTTCATCTAAACCTGATATTTGTCCCTTCTGCTCTCCCTC
Organism: Malacoraja senta; assembly: GCA_038087875.1. Taxonomy (NCBI): domain Eukaryota; kingdom Metazoa; phylum Chordata; class Chondrichthyes; order Rajiformes; family Rajidae; genus Malacoraja; species Malacoraja senta. The sequence continues at coordinate 3,717,410 of CM075992.1, forward strand.
AGTTTCTACTAATGGTATCCATTATTTAATTTGATGGCCTTTTGGTAATATAATTTTAATCTCATTATCTGAGGAAATTTCTAATAAATTCTCAACTGAATTGATACTACATTGAAACAACGATTATCTTACATAGAGTCATACAGCTTCGAAACAGGCCCAAAATGTTGGGAGTAACTCAGCGGGTCAGATAGCATGTCTGGAGACAAGGACTAGGTGACGTTTTGGGTCCGAATCCTACTTCAGACTGAAAGATAGAGAAGGCCAGAACAAAACAGTACTGGCTTTTGTCTAGATTTGCCTGGATAGCACACAAAATAATGTTTTTCACTGTATCTCAGTGAACCGAACAATAATAGGACTGACACAAAGTGCAAAAGTAACTCAGTGGATCAGGCAGCATCTTTGGAGAATGAGGATGGGGGACGTTTTGGGTCAGGACCTTTCTTCGGACTCCGACCCGAAACGTCACCCATCCTTTTTCTCCAGAGATGCTGCCTGGTCCACTGAGTTACTTTTGCACTTTGTGTCTACTGTCTGAGTCACTCCAGCACTGTGTGCCTATCTTTGGTATAAACCAGCATCTGCAGTTCTTCGTTTCTATAATAATAAACCAATATCGATGTCAAAATTTAACTTCCAAACCGTATGGGCCCCACAAGCCTGTTCCAACCGACTGTGGTGACTCAGCTCCATGGAACCAACCTTTCTCTCAAATTTAATGTCAAATAAAAATCCCAATAATTTCCTTCGCAAGAGAGCGGACCCACAGAGCACTCTTCCGATCAGCTGAAATAACATGCTTAGACCCAGGGAAACTAAGCCAAGCCATTAGTCCCAGCACATTGAACACTGGTGAGCGCAAAGCCATTCCATTGCACATCGGAGATGCAAACTGTCCAACTTAATGCCAACTCAGCAGCTCGAGGGAATGAAATAATGATTTGCAGTATTGCATAGCCAATTCTTTCCAGCAGTGCAAAGGTTCTTTTACACCACGTTTGGAACGCCGTGCACTCGATGTTGGAAGGAGAGAAGATGGCAAGGGAGAGAGTCGAGGTGTATGGTGGAGCCAAGAACCGCTGCTGTAACCTTAACAACTGAGCTGAATTTCTTCTGGAAATGTGTCAGGATGCATTTCTTCAAACAAAGGACGTTGGAAAAAGGACACAAAGTCCTGGAGGAACTCAGGCGGTATCTCTGGAGAACGTGGATGGGTGGCGTTTCAGGCCGAGACCCATCTTCAGACATGTTGTCAAGACAACAACCTCTCCCTCAATGACAGCAAGATGGAGGAGCTGGTTATTATCAATAGACAATGGACAATAGGTGCAGGAGTAGGCCATTTGGCCCTTCGAGCCAGCACTGCTATTCAATGTGATCATGGCTGATCATCCCCAATCAGTACCCCGTTCCTGCCTTCTCCCCATATCCCCTGACTCCGCTATTTTTAAGAGCCCTATCTGGCTCTCTCTTGAAAGCATCCAGAGAAGCTGCCTCCACCGCCCTATGAGGCAGAGAATTCCACAGACTCACAACTCTCTGTGAGAAAAAGTGTTTCCTCGTCTCCGTTCTAAATGGCCTGCCCCTTATTCTTAAACTGTGGCCCCTGGTTCTGGACTCCCCCAACATCGGGAACATGTTTCCTGCCTCTAGCGTGTCCAAACCCTTAACAATCTTATATGTTTCAATGAGATTCCCTCTCATCCTTCTAAACTCCAGAGTGTACAAGCCCAGCTGCTCCAATCTCTCAGCATATGACAGTGTCGCCATCCCGGGAATTAACCTTGTAAACCTACGCTGCACCTCCCTCAATAGCAAGAATGTCCTTCCTCAAATTTGGGGACCAAAACTGCACACAATACTCCAGGTGTGGTCTCACTAGGGCTTCAGAAAGCAAAGTGGAGTACATGCCCCAATCAACATTAACGGCACCAAAGATGAGATGGCCACGAGTTTGATGTTCCTCTGCATCAACATCACCAGCATTGTTCTGGACCAACCATACTGATGCTACAGCAGAAGCAGCACATCAAAGCCCAATGAAATACTGCACATCTCCAATTACTCCCACCAACTTTGACAGATGCCCCGTGGAAACCATTCTCTCGGGATGAATCACAGCTTGATTTAACAACAGCTCTGCCCGAAGAATGCAAGAAGTCGCACAGAGTTGTGATGTAGCCCAGCCCCTCACTAGGACCAGCCAGGCCCATCACTAGGACCAGCCTCTCCACATCGACCAGCTCCATTTCACCACAGCAGATGAGCAGCTAATGGCCTTGTCTTACGGTGCGAGTCCACCCACGAGTGATCCTGAGATTAAAACAAATCAAACTCGTGGTAATCACGTAGAATTAACGTAGCGGGAATGTCGGAACTTGTGGACGTAACTTAGCGACTCGTAACGCTAACGGCAGGTACTCGGGAAACTTGTTAACTCGTGAAAATCTTTCAACATGATTTCCACGAGTCAAATTTACTCTTGAAGTAAAAACGTTAACTTTTAAACTCGTTGTAAGAAACGTAGTAGCCCGTGAGTTTAACGTAGTGATCAAATACATTTCTCACACCGGTCATCTCGCTCCCTTTGGCCAGAAGAAAGAAAAACGTTGACAGCACATACCACCAGATTCAGGAACAGCTTCTTTCCTGCTGTTCTAAGACTACTGAATGGCCACACATTGTGGACCTTAGACTTTATCTCTGTAACTATAACACTATAATACTGTAACACTGTATTCTAATCTCTGGTTAGTTTCTCCTTGGGTGACCCATTGTACGTATCTATAGTGTTTAAGAAGGAACTGCAGATGCTGGAAAATCGAAGGTAGACAAAAGTGCTGGAGAAACTCAGCGGGTGCAGCAGCATCTATGGAGCGAAGGAAATAGGCAACGTTTCGGGCCGAAACGTTGCCTATTTCCTTCAGGGTTTCGGCCCGAAACGTTGCCTATTTCCTTCGCTCCATAGATGCTGCTGCACCCGCTAAGTTTCTCCAGCACTTTTGTCTACGTACGTATCTATAGGTTGATTGTGCTCGTATATAATGTAACTACGCCGTGTCACAGAGACAAAGCGACAGCACTGTAAGGAGAGAGAGAGAAGGGGGCTCGACGACTACCAACCACCGCCAGTCTCCACTGCCCACGTTACACCAAGGTGCGTGGATCGCGGATCGGCCTCTACAGACATCTGCAGACCCACAAGTAGACCACCCTATGGAGAGGAGAGGACAGTCATACTCGTTTCCAGTGACCGCCGATGATGATGTACTCGTATGTTGTACAATGTGATATGACGTGCTGTCGAGATTTTCTTTCTTCTGCACACGGTGTAGATTGAAAATGATATTTAAATGCAAGTTGTTGATGTAGAGAAATAGACTGATAGAATTTAATGCTGGAATTAAGGGGCAAGTGACCAAATGGTAGAACAAGGTAGTACATTGGTTGGGGGAAGGTGGCGAGAGGGGACGGGGATCAATTCCCCATCCCCCCCCACCCCCCACGCCGCCAACCAACCCCGCACCCCCCCACACTACCCCTCACCCCCGCCACCCCCCATACACAACCCCCCACCCCCCATACACAACCCCCCCCACCCCCCACTACCCCCACCCGCCGCCACACTGCCCCCTACTCCCCCCACAATACCCCCCACCCCTCCCCCACTACACCCCACCCCCCCATACACAACCCCCACCTCCCCACACTACCCCCACCCCCCCATACACAACCCCCCACCCCCCCTCACACCTCCCGCCACACTACCCCCACCCCCCACATACACTACCCCATACACAACCCCCCACCCACCCCCACACTACCCCCCACCCACCCCCACACTACCCCCCACCCCACACTCCTGCCACCCAACCCTCCACCCCCCCTACACTACCCCCCACCCCCCACAATCCCCCACACACACAACCCCCCCCATACACAACCCCCCACCCCCACACACAACCCCTCACCCCTCCCACACAACCCCTCACCCCCCCCCCCACACACAACCCCTCACCCCCCCACACACAACCCCCCACACACAACCCCCCCAAACACAACCCCCCCCACACACACACCCCCCACCCACCCCCACATACAACCCCTCACCCCCCCACACACAGAACTTCCCCACCCTACCCCCCCACAGCTAGCCAGTTGAGTTGAGTTTATTGTCACGTGTACCGAGGTACAGTGACAAGCTTTTGCTGTGTACTACAGTCAGTAGAAATACAATACATGATTTACAATCGAGTCATCACAGCATACAGATGGATACATGATAAAGGGAATAGCGTGAATGATATTTAGTGCAAGATAAAGCCAGTAAAGTCAGATCAAAGATAGTCTGAGGGTCTCCAATGAGATAGATAGTAGTTCAGGACTGCTCTCTAGTTGTGGTCTTTGGCAAGCAACACCACTGACAATAGACAATAGACAATAGGTGCAGGAGCAGGCCATTTGGCCCTTCGAGCCAGCACCGCCATTCAATGTGATCATGGCTGATCATCCCCAATCAGTGCCCCGTTCCAGCCTTCTCCCCATATCCCCTGATTCCGCTATTTTTAAGAGCCCTATCTAGCTCTCTCTTGAAAGCATCCAGAGAACCTGCCTCCACCGCCCTCTGAGGCAGAGAATTCCACAGACTCGCCACTCTCTGTGAGAAAAAGTGTTTCCTCGTCTCCGTTCTAAATGGCTTACTCCTTATTCTTAAACTGTGTGGCCCCTGGTTCTGGACTCCACCAACATCGGGAACATGTTTCCTGCCTCTAGCGTGTCCAAGCCCTTAACAATCTTATATGTTTCAATGAGATACCCTCTCATCCTTCTAAACTCCAGAGTGTACAAGCCCAGCTGCTCCATTCTCTGCCATTGCCAGGGTGCACTACACAAGGAGGCAAGGAGAACAATTGTCCTGTTGTCAGTCGCAAACTCCACCACAATTCACTGCTGTTTGCGCACATCTGCAACATCCCTCCCCAGGGAGTTAAACCTGCCCTGCAGTATTCCTGAAAAGCCACCCTGTGCCTTTAGTACAGCAGCTGCAGACCAGCGTTAGACAACAGCCCTGCAAACTGGCTCACTGAAGCCAGACAACAAAATGCTGGAGTAACTCAGCGGGACAGGCAGCATCTCTGGAGAGAAGAAATAGGTGATGTTTCGGGGCGAGACAATAGACAATAGGTGCAGGAGCCAGCACCGCCATTCAATATGATTATGGCTGATCATCCACAATCAGTACCCCGTTCCTGCCTTCTCGCCATATCCCTTGACTCCACTATCAATAAGAGCTCTATCTAACTCTCTCTTGAAAGCATCCAGAGAATTGGCCTCCCTTCTGAAGCAGAGACTTCCACAGACTGACAACTCTCTGGGTGAAAAAGCTATTCCTCATCTCCGTTCTAAATGGCCGACCTCTAATTCTTAAACTGTGGCCCCTGGTTCTGGATTCTTCTTCAGACTGAGACCCTTCTTCAGACTTAGATTTTGCAGACTTCTTGGAAAGAAAAAATGTTAAAACTACATTATTAACAAGTAACAACTCTATCTCGGCACGCCCGAGATTTCTGCATCTTGGCTTCTGGTTTCATGTTTGCTCCAAACCTAATCATTCCATCAGAGGTACACATAAATGCTGGAGAAACTCAGCGGGTGCAGCAGCATCTATGGAGCGAAGGAGATAGGCAACGTTTCGGCCCGAAACGTTGCCTATCTCCTTCGCTCCATAGATGCAGCTGCACCCGCTGAGTTTCTCCAGCATTTTTTGTGTACCTTCGATTTTCCAGCATCTGCAGCTCCTTCTTTAACATTCCATCAGAGGTGCGTGTGTCCATGGCTCTCTAGTCCCCATCCCTCCACTGTGCTCCTTATAATCTTCTATTCTGCCCTATTATTCCAGCATTAAATTCTATCAGGACATTACTCAGGAGTCAAGAGCGTTTAATTGTCATATATCCCGAAAATGGAACGATTAAATTCTCACTTGCAGCAGAGGCACAGCAGATTCGTAAACACGTGCTCAATAGATAATATAATAAGCAAAACAAACAAAAAGTCCAATAAATACAAACACTTCCAGATTCAGGGACAGTTTCTTCCCAGCTGTGATCAGGCAACTGAATCACTCTACCACAACCAGAGAGCAGTGCCTGAACTACTATCCACCTCATTGGTGACCCACGGACTATCTTTGATCAGACTTTACTGGCACGATTCCCTTATCAAGTATCTACACGCTGTAAGTGGCTCGATTTCCAGAACCAGGGGCCACAGTTAAGAATAAGGAGTAAGCCATTTAGAACGGAGACGAGGAAACACTTTTTCTCACAGAGAGTGGTGAGTCTGTGGAATTCTCTGCCTCAGAGGGTGGTGGAGGCCGGTTCTCTGGATGCTTTCAAGAGAGAGCTAGATAGGGCTCTTAAAAATAGTGGAGTCAGGGGATATGGGAGAAGGCAGGAACGGGGTACTGATTGGGGATGATCAGCCATGATCACATTGAATGGCAGTGCTGGCTCGAAGGGCCAAATGGCCTACTCCTGCACTATTGTCTATTGTAATCATGTATTGTCTTTCCGCTGACTGGATAGCACGCAGCAGAAGTTTTCACTGTAGTTTAGTTTAGAGATACAGCGCGGAAGCAGGCCCTTCGGCCCACCGAGTCCTCACCGACCAGCGATCCCCGCACATAAACGCTAGCCTACATACACCTAGGGACAATTTACACTTGTATCAAGCCTATTAACCTATTAATCTGTACGTCTTTGGAGTGTGGGAGGAAACCGAAGATCTCGGAGAAAACCCATGGGGAGAACGTACAAACTCATCCGTAGTCAGGATTGAACCCGGGTCTCCGGCACTGCATGCATTGTGAGGCAGCTACTCTACTGCCGTGCCGCCAACTGTACCACATTGACAATAAATTAAACTGAACTGAAATAAAAACACTAATATAGTGCAAAAACAAACCAAAGCCCAAGTCCCGAGCGCAATCCAGGCATTCGGAGTTTAGTTGGAGTTCATTGTATTCAAATAGCCTGATGGCTATTGGGAAGAAGCTGTTCGTGAACCTGGGCGTTACGGTTTTCAGGCTCCTGAACCTTCTTCCTGATGGCAGGGGTGAAATGAAAGTGTGGCCAGGGTGGTGTGGGTCTCTGATAATATTGGCTGGCTATTTGAGGCAGCGCCTCTCTTAGATCCCTTCGATATATGGAGATGTCAGTAGTCCCGATGGACCGGGCAGTGTTCACATTTTGTAATCACATCAACAACTTGCGTCTAAACTGTGTTTTCAATCATTTTTAATGAAGGAACTATTTGCGAGGTGCCGATCTCAATTGCGCATCCAGAGAGGCAAAAGCTCACGTGATTAACTTAGTGTCAGATCTATTGGAGCTGGCAGTGTTGGTGCTGTGGGCTGTTGTTCAGCTCCATGCTCCCCGGAGATGCACAAGCTGCAGTTTTTGCGCCCTCACGTGCTAAATGATCAACACATCTCACTTGCACCTGTGACATCGCAGTTCTTCCATGCTTCAACATGGCACTGGAAACCATCAACATGGCACTGGAAACCAGCGGGAGACACAAAATACCGGAGAAACTGGAGTATTGTGCGCAGTTTTGGTCCCCTAATTTGAGGAAGGACATTCTTGCTATTGAGGGAGTGCAGCGTAGGTTTACAAGGTTAATTCCCGGATGGCGGGACTGTCATATGCTGAGAGAATGGAGCAGCTGGGCTTGTACACACTGGAATTTAGATGGATGAGAGGCTATCTCATTGAAACATATAAGATTGTTAAGGTACACAAAAATGCTGGAGAAACTCAGCAGGTGCAGCAGCATCTATGGAGCGAAGGAAATAGGCAACGTTTCAGGCCGAAACCCTTCTTCAGACTTCTTCATATCCTTCTTCATAAGGTTGTTAACGGTTTGGACACGCTGGAGGCAGGAAACATGTTCCCGATGTTGGGGGAGTCCAGAACCAGGGGCCACAGTTTAAGAATAAGGGGTAAGCAATTTAGAACGGAGACGAGGAAACACTTTTTCTCACAGAGAGTTGTGAGTCTGTGGAATTCTATGCCTCAGAGGGCGGTGGAGGCAGGTTCTCTGGATGCTTTCAAGAGAGAGCTGGATAGGGCTCTTAAAGATAGTGGAGTCAGGGGATATGGGGAGAAGGCAGGAACGGGGTACTGATTGGGGATGATCAGCCATGATCACTTTGAATGGCGGTGCTAGCTCGAAGGGCCGAATGGCCTACTCCTGCACCTATTGCCTATTGTAACTCAGCGGGCCAGGCAGCATCTTTGCAGAAAAGGAAGAGGTGTAGGAAAGAACTGCAGATACTGGTTTACACCGAGGATAGACACAAAAGGCTGGAGTAAACAGAGAGCTTTAAGGTCTTCATGGTTGGGGATGGACGTGACTGAACGTCCATAGTAAAGATGAGGGAGTGGGGGCCTGGAAAAGGGAAGTCATTGAATAGAAGGGCACGTAAGGTGTCTTGGACATATGTCGGGAGGGATAGGTGACGTTTTGAGTCGAGAACCTTCACACTGAAGGAGGGGTGGGAGATTGCAACCTTCACGTGGTCAGCCCTGTTTCAAAAAATGCAATCAACCTGGCGTGCACAATCAAATAAGATCAAATAGAACAAGTTGTCCCGCAACTTTAGGCTGTGCACGCCATACGCAAGAAGAAGACACTGAAGGAGAAATGATGTCCAAACATTGTTTATGCCCATCACTCCCCAGAGTATTCCTCCGTGTTTCCTCACACACACACACGCAGAAAGCACAATACAGTACAAGGTTTGCAGGGTAGTGCTGGCAACATCTCCGGGTGGATGCTTGCCCCCACTTTAAGTACACAGCCCCTCGGCACGGCGGGCTGAGGTTGCATCCCACGGCAACCCACCGCGCGTAAAATGGCGACCGCTCCAATCTCAATGATGCAACCGCGACGCCGTGCCTCTGGACAAACCCTTCCCCGTGCAGTGCAGTTGCCAAGTGACCCTCTCCTCTGCTTGGTCGGGCAAGAACAATGGCCGACACTCTGGCTCATTGTGCCAGCCTTTAGTGACGAAGGGAGAGAAATTCTTTCCAGAGGATTGCAAATCCTCCACATTAGGAGGCTGTGTGGACACTCGGTTGTCGAGTAGATTCTAGACTAATATACAACAATATATTTGGTCGGAAGGAACTGCAGGTGCTAGTTTACACCAAACTTAAAAGTAACACAAAATGCTGGAGTAACCCAGTGGGTCCTGATGCTGCCTGACGCGCAAGGCTACTCCATCATTTTGTGTCTATCTTCTGCCCAATATATTTTCGGACATCAAAGGGATCATAGAGCTTAAGACGACACATCATGATGTCCTCATCCTCTGTGCCACCTTCCCTCTCCAATCATAAGTACTCCCTCTCCCCTTCCCCCTCTCCTCCTCCCCTCTTTCCACCTCCCTCTCCACCATCCCCTCCCTCCCCCTCTTCCTCCCTTCCATCTCTCCATGCCCTCCTCTCCATCCCTCTGTCCCTCCCTTCCACCTCTCCATCCCCCTCTTCAACTCACCCCTTCCATCCCTCTCTCCATCCCCATCCCCCTCCCTTCCCTCTCTCCCTACCCCTCCTCTCCATCCCCCTCCTCCCTTCCCTCTCTCCTCCCCTCCATCCCCTCTCCCTCTTCCCCCTCCCTCTCCATCCCCTCTCCCTCTTTCCCCTCCCCCCATCCCCTACCTCTCCATCCCTCTCTCCCCCCCTCAATCTATCCCTCCCTCCATCCCCCTCTCTCTATCCCTCCCTCCACCCCCCTCCCTCTCCCTCCATCCCCTACCTCTCCCTTCCCTCTCTATCCTCTCCACCCCCTCCCTCCATCCCCTGCCTCGCTCACTCCCTCCATCCTCTCCCCTCTTCTCCCTCTCCATACCCCTCTTCCCTTCCATCTCCCTCTCACTCCCTCCCTTCATCTCTCCACCTCCCTCTCCCTCCATCCCCTACCTCTCCCTCTTACTCTCTCTCTATCGCCTCCATCCCCTCTCCACCCCCTCCTTCTCTCTATCCCTCTCTCCACCTCTCCCTCACTCCCTCCACCCTCTCCATCCCTCTCTCCTCTTTCCCATTCCATCCATCCCCTACCTCTCCCTCCCTTCATCCCTCCATCTCTCCACCCCCCTCTCTCCCTCACTCCCTCCATCCCCTACCTCTCCCTCCATCCTCCCCCCCTCTTCCCTTCCCTTCCCTCATCCCTCCACCTCTCCCTCCATCCTCCCCCCCTCTTCCCTTCCCTTCCCTCATCCCTCCATCTCTCCATCCCTCTCTCCCTCATTCCCTACCTCTCCCTCCCTTCATCCCTCCATCTCTCCCTCACTCCCTCCATCCCCTACCTCTCCCTCCATCCCTCCCCCCCTCTTCCCTTCCCTCCATCCCCCTCACCTCAGCAGGCTCCATCCCCAGCGCTAGGCCCAGCTTGGTGTACAGCTCCCTGACGTTGGTGAACCCCTCCACACGCCCGGTGGCGCTGCCGTGGGCCAGCTGCGTGTGGAAGGCGAGTCGCGGCCGGAGAGGCCGGGGTCCGGGGGCTAGAGTAGGCCCGCTGCCCCCCGGCCCCACCCCCCGCCTCTCCGCCTCCAGCCACCGCTCCCGGGCCTCGGCCTCCACCGCCGCCGCCTCGTCCTGCTCCATCAGCGGCGAAGCCTTCCTCCAGCGGCCCAGCGGCATCGCACCGCAACCCGGCCCCTGGAGCTACTACACCCGCCTGCCTGCCGGCTCCTGTCAGCGGCCTAGGCCGGCCCACCGCCGCCTCCTCCTCCTCGCCTAGGCCCACCCACCCACCGCCGCCTCCTCCTCGCCTAGGCCCACCCACCCACCGCCGCCTCCTCCTGCTGCTGCTCCGCCCACCGCCCACCGCCCGCCTCCCTCTCCCTCTCCCTCTCCCTCTCCCGGGCCCTCTCCAGCCGCGACTCACAAGTCACCCATTCCATTCCTCCAGATGCTTTCTGACCCACTGAGTTACTCCAGCATTTTTGTGTCTACCTTCGAAATATATATATATACATACAGTGGCGGACTGGGTTTAAAAATATTGGTTGCCAGGAGACAAAGGGGGCCCACTTGCCATCGGGGGCCCACTTGCCATCGGCAAGCTGACACCCTGGCCAGTCCGCCACTGTATATACACATACATATATATATACATACATTACATATATCATATATATATACCATACTATATACATACATTTATATACACATACATATATATACACATACATTTATATACACATACATTATATACACATACATACATATATATACACATACATATATATACACATACATATATATACACATACATTTATATACACATACATATATATACACATACATACATATATATACACATACATTTATATACACATACATATATATATATACACATACATATATATACACATACATATATATACACATACATATATACACACACACACATATATATATATATATATGCACATACATATATACATACATATATATATATACATACATATATATATATACACATACATATATATATATACATATATATTTCTACATACATATATATACCCACATATATATATACACATACATATATATATATACACACATATATATACACACATACATACATATATATATGCACATATATATACACACATACATATATATATACACACATACATATATATATATACACATACATATATACACATACATACATATATACACATACATATATATATATACACATATATATACACACACATATATATACATTATATATATATACACGTATATATACACATATATATATACACATACCTTATATATACACAT
>CM075992.1:3729482-3761839 GCA_038087875.1 Malacoraja senta
AAAGCAAACTGATGCTTGTGACCTTCGGGGACATTCACATTTCGGTTCAGTTTACCGAGGTACAGTGTAAAGCTTTTGTTGCGTGCTAACCAGCCAGCGGAAACACAATACATGATTACAATCGAGCCATTCACAGTGTACAGATACACGATAAGGGAATAACGTTTAGTGCACGGTAAAGCCAGCAAAGTCCGATCAAGGATAGTCTGAGGGTCAGAGAATGGACAGATCTGAGAGGGGTTTAAAGGCCCTGTCCCACTTTCCCGAGTTACTCACGAACTCTCCCGAGTTTTCCCCTTGATTCAAACTCGGAGAATTACGGTAATAGCCGTTCGTAGGTACTCGGGGCTGTTCTTTTAAACTCGTGGACATTTTTTATCAGGCTGGAAAAACGTCCCGACTTACCTGATGCCCCCGTGTACCGACGGCTGGCGTAACGAGCCGGTACAAAATATCTACGGACTCCTACGAGCTCGCTACCGACATTCCCCGAGTTTGAATCAAGGGGAAAACTCGGGAGAATTCGTGAGTAACTCGGGAAAGTGGGACAGGGGCTTAAGAAATGTTGCTGCAGGAGTAGAGATTTAAGAGTGTGGAGCGATTGTAATATGTGGCTGTAGATCTGCTTCCGTGGCTAGCAGGCAAATAGTCGCCTGGTTGGGCGGCATCTTGGAAGAGTCAATGGAGATGACATCCATGCCTTAACATCAGAGCACCAGGTTCAAGAACAGCTGCCTCCCAAATACCATCAAGCAAAGATCTTTGCCATCAAGCTCTTGAACACTAAACTCTAACTAAACTATGAACTATGAACTCCCTTGGTTGCCCGAAGGATTTGGGGGTTTTTGCGATAGTATTGTTTTTTTTTAATTCATTGCATTTTTGTTTGTTTGTTATGCTACCTGCGAGTATTGTGTGTACAGGTCAGTTGTGTTACTGCATTTCATTGTTCGATTGTCATTACAAATGACTAATAAATCCCTCCCCCCCCCTCATGGTGGCACAGTGGTAGAGTTGCTGCCTTACAGCGCCAGAGACCCTGTTTCGATCCTGACTACGGGTGCCGTCTGTACGGAGTTTGTACCTTCTCCCCGTGACCTGCGTGGGTTTTCTCCGGGTGCTCCATTTTCCTCCCTCACTCCAGAGACGTACAGGTTTGTAGGTTAATTGGCTTGGTGTAAATGTAAAATTGTCCCTCGTGAGTGTAGGATAAGTGTTAGTGTGCGGGGATTGCTGGTCGGTGCGGACTGGGTGGGCCGAGTGGGCCTGTTTCCGCGCTGTATCTCTAAACTAAACTAAGCTTAAACTAAGAGACTCTCTGCTCTTACCCAATCTATTCCCCTCATGATGTTGCACCCCTCTACAACCACCCCTCATCCTCTTGCGCTCCAAGCAATAGAGTCCTTGCCTGCCCATTCTCTATAGATCAGGCCCTCGAGTCCTGGTGACAATAGACAATAGGTGCAGGAGTAGGCCATTCGGCCCTTCGAGCCAGCACCGCCATTCAATGTGATCATGGCTGATCATCCCCAATCAGTACCCCGTTCCTGCCTTCTCCCCATATCCCCTGACTCCTTTAACTTTAAGAGCCCTATCTAGCTCTCTCTTGAAAGTATCCAGAGAACCTGCCTCCACCGCCCTCTGAGGCAGAGAATTCCACAGACTCATCACTCTCTGTGAGAAAATGTGTTTCCTCGTCTCCGTTCTAAATGGCTTACCCCTTATTCTTAAACTGTGGCCCCTGGTCCTGGACTCCCCCAACATCGGGAACCATGTTTCCTGCCTCTAGCGTGTCCAAACCCTTAACAATCTTATATGTTTCAATGAGATTCCCTCTCATCCTTCTAAACTCCAGAGTGTACAAGCCCAGCTGCTCCATTCTCTCAGCATACGACAGTCCCGCCATCCCGGGAATTAACCTTGTAAACCTACGCTGCACTCCCTCAATAGTAAGTGAGATTGTGTGGTCTTTTATACTTGCCTTCCCCTCTCTCCCCTACTCTGGGTAAAACACTGTGCATTCACCCTTCCTAGTCCCCTCATGACTTTGTACACCTTTATAAGATCACCCCTCACCACTCATCCTCATGCGCTCCAAGGAATAGAGTCCTGGGAGTCCTTGCCTGGACAACCTCTAGAGCTTAGGCCCTCGAGCCCTGGTGACATTGAATGGTTTATTTGGGCTTGTCTCAATCTACTCCCCCTGCTCTCTCCCGGGTAGCGGTGGGGGAGAGGAGATCGCCAAGGTCCAGACCTGAAGTTGCCGAAGCCCCGGCTCTGCTGCAGGGTCTGGGCGAACATCTCGTACTTCCTGATGTCGTTGTCACTGACCGACCGCCTGCCGAACCTCATGGCCTCCTCGAAGTGGTTGGAGCGGATCTCAGGGACGGGGTCGTAGTCATCCTCCTGGGGAGGAAGAGGCAGAGACGTGGGGTCAATTGTGTCGGAAGGCTCGATTGTATCCATGTATAGTATTATCTGTGTAGGATGGTAGACAAAAATGCTGGAGAAACTCAGCGGGACAGGCAGCATCTATGGGGCGAAGGAATGGGTGACGTTTCGGGTCGAGACCCTTCCTCAGTCTGAAGAAGGGTCTCTCTTGAAAGCATCCAGAGAACGTCACCTATTCCTTCGCTCCATAGATGCCGCCTCACCTGCTGAGTTCCTCCAGCATATTTGTCTACCTTCGATTTCTCCAGCATCTGCAGTTCTTTCTTCAACCTGTGTAGGAAGGAACTGTAGATGCCAGTTTAAACTGAAGCTAGACACAAGCTGGAGTAACTCAGCGGGACAGGCAGTATCTGTGGAGAGAAGGAATGGGTGACGTTTCGGGTCGAGGCCCTTCCTCAGTCTGAAGAAGGGTATCGATCAGAAACGTCACCCATTCCTTCTCTCCACAGATGCTGCCTGTCCCGCTGAGTTACTCCAGCTTATTGTGTCTATCATTGAACTGTTTATCGGGAGTTGGTCCAAGGCTGGGATCGATGGTGGTAGTGACTCCATTACTCTATGATATTCAATCATGGGTGATCTGTCTTTCCCTCTCAACCCCATTCTCCTGCCTGTAGTTTAGTTTCGAGGTACAGCACGGAAACAGGCCCTTCGGCACCCCCCCCCTGAGTCCATGCCGACCAGCGATCGCCCCGTATACTAGCACTATTCTGCAACTAGGGACAATTTACAATTTTTTTTGAAGCCAATTATCCTACAAACCTGTACGTCTTTGGAGTGTGGGAGGAAACTGGAGCGCCCAGAGAAAACCCACGCAGGTCACGGGGAGAACGTACAAACTCCGTACAGATAGCACCCGTAGTCGGGATCGAACCCAGGCGCCTGGCGCTGTAAGACAGCAACTCTACCACTGCGCCACCGTGCTACCCATAGGAACGCAACACGGAAACCCTGGTTCGATCCTGACCTGGGGTGCTGCCTGTGTGGAGTTTGCATGTTCTCCCTGTGACCACGTGGGTTTCCTCCGGTTTCTTCCCACATCCCAAAGACGTGCGGGTTTGTAGGTTAATTGGCTTTGGTAAAGTCCTTCTGCTGGGGAGGCAGTGGATGAGAAAGTGGGATAACACAGAACAAGTCTGAAGGAGTGATTGATGATCAGTGTGGACTCGGTGGGCCGAAGGGCCTGTTTCCATGATCAATCGATCGATCGATCCACCAACCAATCAATCGAGGGAGAGTTAGATACAGCTCTTAGGGCGAACGGAATCACGGTATATCACGGACACGCTAGAGGCAGGAAACATGTTCCCGATGTTGGGGGTGTCCAGAACCAGGGGCCAGAGTTTAAGAATAAGGGGTAGGCCATTTAGAACGGAGACTTTTTCTCACAGATAGTGGTGAGTCTGTGGAATTCTCTGCCTCAGAGGGCGGTCTGGATACTTTCAAGAGAGAGCTAGATAGGGCTCTTAAAGATAGCGGAGTCAGGGGATATGGGGAGAAGGCAGGAACGGGGTACTGATTGGGGATGATCAGCCATGATCACATTGAATGGCGGTGCTGGCTCGAAGGGCCAAATGGCCTACTCCTGCACCTATATGTGCTTGTATCACTGATCCGCGCGGTTTCTCTCAGCTAGACTCACCATGGCAATGTCGGGGTTGCTCCTGTGTTCCTGCTCCATCTTGAGCTCCGCTTCGATGGACTCGCGGATGGCCAGCTTGCACGCCCTCTGGCAGATCTCCGTCAGGTCAGCCCCCGAGAAGCCATGGGTCAACTTGGCCAGGTAGACCAGGTCAACACCCTGCGGTGGAAGGAAGAGTGAGTATGTGAGACCACAACGCTCTCCCCCTCAGAAAACCCCGAGTGTGAGCAACATAGAAACATAGAAACATAGACAATAGGTGCAGGAGGAGGCCATTCGGCCCTTCGAGCCAGCACCGCCATTCATTGTGATCATGGCTGATCATCCCCTATCAATAACCCGTGCCTGCCTTCTCCCCATATCCCTTGATTCCACCAGCCCCTAGAGCTCCATCTAACTCTCTCTTAAATCCATCCAGTGATTTGGCCTCCACTGCCCTCTGTGGCAGGGAATTCCATGAATTCACAACTCTCTGGGTGAAAAACGTTTTTTCTCACCTCAGTCTTAAATGGCCTCCCCTTTATTCTAAGACTGTGGCCCCTGGTTCTGGACTCGCCCAACATTGGGAACATTTTTCCTGCATCTAGCTTGTCCAGTCCTTTTATAATTTTATATGTTTCTATAAGATCTTCCTCTCATCCTTCTAAACTCCAGTGAATACAAGCCTAGTCTTTCCAATCTTTCCTCATATGACAGTCGCGCCATCCCAGGGATCAATCTCGTGAACCTACGCTGCACTGCCTCAATCACAAGGATGTCCTTCCTCAAATTAGGAGACCAAAACTGTACACAATACTCCAGGTGTGGTCTCACCAGAGCCCCATACAACTGCAGAAGAACCTCTTTACTCCTATACTGAAATCCTCTTGTTATGAAGGCCAACATTCCATTAGCTTTCTTCACTGCCTGCTGGACCTGCACGCCAACTTTCAGTGACCGGCAATGATAATGTAGAGCTGGTGTGAACTTGGCGATCGATGGTGGCGTGAAGTGAGTGGGCTGATGAGTCTGTGTTCATGCTGTATCTCTCGATCAAAAAAACCCAACAGATCATGGGTCATGAGACAGCGTGGGTTTCCTCCAGGTGCTCCGGTTTCCTCCCACTCTCCAAAGACGTGCAGGTGTGTAAATTAATTAGTTTGGATAAAAATTGTAAATTGATTCAAGTGTGTGTAGGATAGTGTTAGTGTGCGGGGATCGCTGGTCGGCGCGGACTCAGTGGGACGAAGGGCCTGTTTCCGCGCTGTATCTCTAAACTAAACTAATCTAATCTAAACTAAACCAAACTTTCAAAATTCCATACAGACCCTAGTGTGTGTAGGGTAGTTTTAATGTGCAGGGATCGCTGGTCGGCACGGACTCAGTGGGCCGAAAGGCCTATTACTGCGTTGTATCTCTAAACTAAACTAATCTAATTTAATCTAATCATAAACTAAACTGAACTAAATGAAACTTGCAAACTCCACACAGACAGTACCGGAGGTCAGGATCGAACCCCCGGTCACCAGAGCTCCCTACCTTTGCAATTGGAGACTTTCTGAGGTTGGCCTTCAAGATGGCCATCCTTGACTTTTCATCGGGCAGTGGGATATAGATCAGCTGGTCCAGACGCCCCGGCCTTAGGATGGCTGGATCAATAATGTCAGGTCTGTAAATAAACACAGTTAACTGATAAGGACAAAGCTTGCATCTCTATAGCGTCCATCACCATTCCTGGATCTCCGAAAGAATTTCACACCACCAATGAATTGCATCACAAACTCTTTGAATCACTTCCCTCTGGAAGGCGACTCCGGACTGTCAAAGCTGCCACAGCCAGACATAAAAACAGTTTTTATCCACGAGTAGTTGCTCTACTCAACAGCCCAAAATCTGTAGCCTCCCTTTGATCTGGTATTGTGTTGGTTCACATGCTTGATCAATGGTGTTTTATCATTAATGTCTTATTATTATTAATGTTTAGTGTTTTCTGAGTCATTCGTAACTGTCACTGTATGTCATGTTGTTACTTGTGGGCGGAGCACCAAGGCAAATTCCTTGTATGTGAATACTTGGCCAATAAACGTACTTACTTACTTACTTAATAGGAGTTTGATCGGACACCATTTGGAGTATTACATACAGTTCTAGTCGGTCCATTACAGGTAGAATGTGGAGGCTTTGGAAAGGTGCAGAGGAGGTTTACCCGAACAATGCCTGGATTAAGGGGTATTCGCTACAGGGAGAGGTTGGACAGACTTGGATTGTTTCCTCTGAAACACCAGAGGTTTTGGGGAGGCCTTTGTGGAAGTATATAAAATTATGAGATGTATAGATAAGGTAGACAGTCAGAACCTTTTCCCGAGGATGGAAATTTGGTTTAGATTTTAGTTCAGTTTATTCTGGAGATACAGCGCGGAAACCCAGTCCCACCAAGTCAAAGTCAAAGTCACATTTATGAGTCTGCACCGACCAGCGATCCCCGTACATTAACATGATCCTATACCAGGGACAATTTTATATTTATACCAAGCCAATTAACCTGCAAACCCGCACGTCTTTGGAGTGTGGGAGGATACCGAAGATCTCGGGCAACCCAAGCAGGTCACGGGGAGAACGTGCAAACTCCGTACAGACAGCACCCGTAGTCAGGATTGAACCCGAGTCTCTGTAAGAGCTGTAAGGCAGCAACTACACCGCTGCGCACCATACCACCCCTTATCAAAGACAAATATTACAGATAAGTTGGCCTAGCCTTGAGGACTCCTGTAGGATAGACCCCTTCTCTTGCGGAGGGCCAGTGGAAGTGCCTGGGGCCTGGTCTGATCTACCTGTTTGTTGCTCCGATGATGAAGACGTTCTTCTTGTCGGACATGCCGTCCATTTCCGTCAGGATCTGGTTGATGACCCTGTCCGCGGCCCCGCCTCCGTCCCCCGCACTCCCTCCGCGGGACTTGGCGATGGAGTCCAGCTCGTCGAAGAACAAGATGCAAGGAGCGGCCTGCCGAGCCTTGGAAACAAAGCAACAGGGCAAATGTCAAAGGCCAGAGGTCACGGCTTTAAGCTGAAAGGAGATGCACGGGGCAGGTCTTTTTTACAGAGTGTGGTGGTGCCTGGAACACCCTGGCTCCATCCTTCTAAACCTTGCCCATCCATTAAAACAATAATAGTAATAATAGTAATAATGATAATAGTAGTAATAATAATTACAATAATAATACTACCACCACTAGTAATAATAATGGTAGCAATAATAGTAATAATCATAGTAATAATAATAGTAATAATGATAATAGTAGTAATAATAATTACAATAATAATGCTACCACCACTAGTAATAATAATAGTAGCAATAATAGTAATAATCATAGTAATAATAATAGTAATAATAACAACCAATAATAATCCTAGATGCGCTGGGACGCATCCTCAGTGATGTGACCTGGGATCATCGGGTGTTTCGGGTCTCACAACATCAGACCCTCTCGTCCAGGCGACCCAGCCGGGGTTGATCAGGCCCCGACTTGTGTCCCAGCAGCAAGCGTCCACGGATCAGCCATCTTAATAACTACTCTGCAGGGGTTGGGAGACTCTAGTGCGTGGAGGGTCTGGGCTCTGTGGGGTGAGTCCCAGCCGGGCTCCTCCTGCGTCTCACCAGGTTCAAGGCCTGTCCATGCGCTGCACCTCTTTCTCCTTCTCCGAGCATTTCATTCTCGCCTGATGGATTTTTAGGCCACGGTGGTTCATTAGGCCTTTCCGTAGCTTTGTTGGGTGACTTTCTCACGACAGTCACAGACTGGGGTGCTAACCCAGCCTGTCCCGGGTGCTGTCTTTCCTTGCCGTTAACTGTCTCTCCAGTAGTCACCAAACCATTCTTGGTTGTCACCCAGTCTATTCCTAGGAGCCACTGGCTGAGCCAGACTCCAGTGTGAAAAAGATACATCTTCTAGATGCGCTGGGACGCATCCTCAGTGATGTAATAACAACAACATCAACAACAACAATAGTAATAATAATAATAGCAATAATAATAAAAATGAACATAGACACAAAATGCTGGAGTAACTCAGCAGGACAGGCAGCATCACTGGAGAGAAGGAATGGGTGACGTTTTGGGACGAGACCCTTCTTCAGACTGATCTTAGATTTAAACCACCATCTGCAGTTCCTTCCTACACATAATACCAAAGATAGACACTAAATGCTGGACTAACTCAAGGCAGCATCTTTGGAGAAGATGGATAGCAGACGTTTCTGGTGTCTCGACCCTAAACGTCACCTATCCATGTTCTCCACAGATGCTGCCTGACCCGCTGAGTTACTCCAGCACTCTGTGAAACGTCACCTATCCATGTTCTCCACAGATGCTGCCTGACCCGCTGAGTTACTCCAGCACTCTGTGAAACATCACCTATCCATGTTCTCCACAGATGCTGCCTGACCCGCTGAGTTACTCCAGCACTTTATGTGTCTCCGTTTAAAGAGACTTCATACCTTGTCAAAGACATCACGGACGTTGGCCTCCGACTCCCCGAACCACATGGTGAGCAGCTCTGGTCCTTTGATGGAGACGAAGTTTGCCTGGCACTCTGAAGCAATAGCCTTTGCCAACAGGGTCTTCCCACAGCCGGGTGGTCCGTAGAATAGAACGCCGCGGGACGGGGTCATGCCGAACTTCAGGAACTTGTCCGGGTATTCCACCGGGTACTGGGGAGAGACAAAACCACATAGTCAATCCTTTTGCCTCCTTGTCCTGGCCTTAGAGCATCACGGACCAGTCTCACCCCGATCACTCCCTCTTCGCCCATCTCCCATCAGACTCCATCTACACTTCACGCTGCCTCGGCAAGGCCAGCAGCATAATCAAGGATGAGCCTCACCCTGCTCGCTCCCTCTTCTCCCCTCTCCCATCGGGTAAGAGTACAGAAGTGTAAAAACGCACACCTCTAGATTCAGGGACAGTTTCTTTCCAGCTGTTATCAGGCAACTGAACCATCCTCTTACCAACTTGGGACCTCCCATCGACCTCATTGGAGGCACTCTGTCTATCTTTAATCGGTCTTCACTGGACTTTACCTTGCACTAAACATTATTCACTTCATTCTGTATCTGTACACTGCAGACGGCTTGATTGTGATCAAGTATTGTCTTTCCACTGATTGGATAGCACGCAACAAAAGATGTTCATCGTACCTCGGTAGACGTGACAATGAACAAAACTATACTAAACTAAACTAATCTAAACTAAACATAGTACAATACAGCTCAGAAACAGGCCAATGGCCCAAATTATGTATGCCCAAACTGTGACCGCGTGGGTTTCCTCCGGGTGCTCCGGTTTTCAAAGACGAGCGGGTTAGTCGGTTAATTGGCCCTCTGTAAATTGTCCTTCGTGTGTAGGGAGCGGATGAGAGAGTGGGATAGCGTAGAACTAGCGTGAACGGGCGATCGATGGCCGGCGTGGACCCGGTGGGCCGAAGGTCCTGTTTCCCTGCTGTATCTCTAAACTAAACTACAAAAAACTAATCATCCACCTCCAGCCAACATTTTGTGCCTTCCACCACATTGATGAATGCTGTGGTGGATGTTTGTGTTAAATTTCTATTGTGTTTTTGTGTGTTCTTTTTCATTGTACCGCTGCTGGCAAATTCATATCACTTGCACTTTGTGTGCAAGTGAGGAATAAAACTGATATTGATTGATTGATATTATTTGGCTTCTGTAAATTGCCTCTGGTGTGTAAGGTGCAGGTATGAAAGCCGGATAGCATAGAACTAGTGTGAATGGCTAAGTATCTCTCTTGCTTTGTGGACTTATGACCTTTGACTTGCCTTGACCTTTGACCAGCCGTGAAACTCTTTGACCCCTGACCCGGGAAGTACTTCTTTGTCCTCCGCGTGCGCACACTCACCTGCACCAGTTCCTGCAGCTCTCTCTTCACCTCCTCCAGCCCTCCGATGTCTTCCCAGGTGACCGTCGGAACCTCCACCACCGTTTCTCGAAGGGCTGAGGGGTTGCTCTGTCCCAGAGCCCACTGCGGAGAGGAGAGGGGGGGGGGGGGGGGGTACAAGAAAACCAGAACACAAGGGTTAAACTAAGCACCTGACTTCCAAAGAAAAGTCCCAACCCAAGACGTCACTTATGCGTGCCCTCCAGAGATGCTGCCTGACCCTCTGAGTTATTCCTGCACATTGTGTCCATTTTTGTAAACCAGCATCTGCAGTTCCTCGTATCACCACACCTCAACCTCCAACTAAATTTCGTTCAACATTTTCTCTTTCGGTTGTCCTCTCAATTCCTTAAGTCCCAGCTGCAGGCGTTAGTTTTAGTTTTTTAGTTTTTAGTTTTTAGTTTTAGAGCTAGTGTTGAAACAGGCCCTTCGGCCCCCTGAGTCCACGCTGACCAGTGAACACTAGTGCACTAGTTCCACCGTACACTAGTTCTATCTGACACTCTCCGGGGTGATTTACAGAAGCCAATTAACCCACAAACACGCACGTCTTTGGGATGTGGGAGGAAACCGGAGCACTCGGTTTCAGCCCACGCAGGTCACGGGGAGAACGTACAAACTCCGTACAGACAGCACCCGCGGTCAGGATCAAACCCGGGTCTCTGGCGCTGTAAGGCAACAATTCTACCGCTGTGCCACCGTACCGCCTATTTCCACCCCTGAAAAACAGGTTCTGACTGTCTACACTATCTATGTCCGAAGTTGAGGAGAGACCTGAGAGAAGTCTGTAAAATGACAAATATGAAAAATGTATAAAATATGTAATATTTACAAAATCACAAATTTTACATACATCTATCCGGTCTCTCCACAAACAACATTCCAGAGAACGCAATCCAAGTTGGTCCTAGGTAGGCACAAAATGCTGGAGTAGCTCAGCGGGTGAGGCAGCATCTCCGGAGAGAAGGAATGGTCGTCGTTTCGGGTCGAGACCCTTGTTCAGACTGAAGAAGGGTCTCAACCCGAAACGTCGCCCATTCCTTCTCTCCGGAGATGCTGCCTCACCTGCTGAGTTACTCCAGCATTTTGTGTCTACCTTCGATTTAAACCGGCATCTGCAGTTCTTTCCTACCCAAGTGGGTCTGACCTCTCCTTACAGCTAACATGCTCTGATCCAGGCAGCAAGCAGGTAAACTTCCCCTGTACCCTCTCCACATCCTTCTTAAGTCCCTACATTTTGGAATTCCCTCCCTCTCTTCTTTAAGATGCCCCTTAAAGACCACTTGATCTCTTTGACCGAGTTCTGGACCTAGTATCTGCTTACGTGCCAATTTGTGCTTAATATTCTCATGTTTTAGAGGATTCTACATCATGGAAGTTGTCAAAGCATTGGCCATCTGGCTAGGCCTCACCTGGAAATCATCCATGGTCACGGACATGGAGTTTAGGATGTTGACGTCGATGGTCTCGTCCTCCAGGTCGATGATGTTCATCTTCTTGCGGATGGCCTGTAGAGCAGCCTCGGAGCAGAGGGCCGCCAGGTCCGCGCCCACGTGCCCGTGGGTATCGTGCGCGATCTGCAACAGGGCACCGCGTCAGGCAGAGTGTCCGCTGGGCTCCGTCACACGGGGAGGGGGGGGGGGCTGTATGGGGGGGGAGATCATGGCAGGTGGGGGCCTGAACGTCATGGACTCTACGCACGGGTTCCAGGGAAGAGGGGAAGACACAAAGTGTTGGAGTAACAGCTCTCAATGACACAGACTTGGGGGCATTGGATTTGTCTTTTTGCACTATTAATGTTTGTTTGTTTTTTACGTGCATGTATGTGCGTGTGTGTGTATATATATTAAAATAAACGAGAACAAGTTTAGTGTGTGTATATTGTATGTACTTACACACATATACATACAAACACACACACACATATATATACAATTGTGTATATATTGTATATATATAATATTGTATATATATAAGATATACTGTGTGTGTGTTATATATATTATATATACATTATATGTGTGTGCGTGCAATTATATGTATGTATATAAATGTATGTGTATATATACACACACACTAAACTTTTTTTCTCTTTTAGTATAGTGTTTACAGAGTTCTATGTTTACATAGTCTGTTGTGCTGCTGCAAGTAAGAATGTCATGGATCTGTCTGGGACATATGACAATAAAACATTCTTGACTCTTGGGTAAGGCAGCATCTCTGGAGAACATGGACAAGTGACGTTCAGGGTTGAGACCCTTCTTCAGACTGAGTGCGGGGGTGGGAGGAAAGAAGGCTGGAAGGGTGGACAAATAGGGCGGGCAGGAACACAGGCGAGGGGGGGGGGGGGATCGTGAAGCTGGAGGATTGATGGGGTGCAAATTTACAGGCCGGCATCTCTGGAGAACGTGGATAGGTGACGTTTCAGAGTCTGAAGAAGGGTTTCGGCCCGAAACGTTGCCTGTTTCCTTCGCTCCACAGATGCTGCCTCACCCGCTGAGTTTCTCCAGCATTTTGTGTCTATCTTCTTCAGACCGAGTTACTCCAGCACTTTGTGTCTTTCCTTGGTGAACTACCACCTCTGCAGTTGTTTTTTTCCTGCGTTTCCAGGGAAGAGGGGTTGCCATGGTGATAGGTTGAGTCAGGTTGGCCAGCCCTCAATAGAAATCAGAACAAATAGATGATCTCATTCAGAGGTGTTTGGCAAATTGGATGGTGTTTCCTCAGGATAGAGGTCAGTTAATTGGAACATTGAAAATGTGGGCAGAGAAATGGTCTAATGGTGCTGATGGTGTTGAATGGACAGGTTCATGGACATACAAAAGGTACAGCTTTGGAACAAGCTCTTCGGACCACAATGTCGAACATGATGCCAAGATGACTAACCTCATCTCCTTGCACATTTTTAATACTAGTTTTAGAGATTACAGTGTGGCAACAGGCCCTTCGGCCCACTGAATCCGTGCCGACCAACGATCACCCTTACACTAGTTCAATCCTACACACTGGGCACAATTTTACAGAAGCCAATTGGCTTACAAACCCGCACTTCTTTGGAATGTGGGAGGAAACCGGAGCATGCGGAAAAAACGCATGCAATCACAGGGAGAACATGCAAACTCCATACAGAAGGCAGACAGAAATGCTGGAGAAACTCAGCGGGTGAGGCAGCATCTACGGAGCGAAGGAAATAGGTGACGTTTCGGGTCGAGACCCTTCATCAGACCCGAAACGTCACCTATTTCCTTCGCTCCATAGATGCTGCCTCACCCGCTGAGTTTCTCCAGCATTTTTGTCTACCTTCGATTTCTCCAGCATCTGCAGTTCTTTCTTAAACAAAAACTCCGTACAGACAGCACCCGTAGTCAGGATCGAACCTGTCTCTGATGCTGTAAGGCAGCAACTCTACCGCTGCGCCACTGTGCCGCCCGATGTGTTCAGTTTGATTTAGTTTAGAGATACAGCGCGGAAACAGGCCCTTCGGCCCACCGAGTCAGCCCGACCAGCGATCCCCGCACACTAACACTGTCCCACACACACTAGGGACATTTTACAATTTTAACTGAAGCCAATTAACCTACAAACCCGCACGTCTTTGGAGTGTGGGAGGAAACCGGAGAACCCGGAGAAAAGCCACGCAGGTCACGGGGACGAAGGTACAAACTCTGTGCTTCCATTGGGATTCTCTACCCTGTTACAATCAGCATTGTTGGGTTGTAAACTCTGGCCATTCTCTGTCGCCATACTGCTCCAACCCTAGGAAAGGTCTCCCACTGCCCAACTGACCTTCTCCAGATCCACGTCATCTGCCAGCTTCATGTTCTTGGTGTGAATCTGCAGGATCTCCAGCCTACCGATGGAGTCTGGGATCCCGATGTCGATCTCCCGGTCAAAGCGACCTGTCAAGACACAGAGGAATCACTCTCATAAGGTCCCAAAGGCAGGCGTGGGTTAGGTATAGGTTGCACCTCGCAAGGTCGACGGCAACCATGACAGAGGCGCCCACGGTAAAGTCAATGTTAATGTACGGAGGAGCAAAAGAACTAAGGGCGGAACAGTGGCGCAGCTGGTAAAGCCGCTACCTCACAGCGCCAGCGACCCGGGTTCGATCCTGACCTCGGGTGCTGTCTGCATCCGGAGTTTGTACCCTCTCCCTGTGACCAGATTGGGTTTCCTCCAAATGCTCTGATTGTCCTCCCACATCCCAAAGACGTGAAGGTTTATAGGTTAATTAGCCTGTGTGAACTGCTGCTAGTGTGTGGGGTTTGAATGAGAAAGTTGGATAACATAGAACTAGTGTGAGCGGATAACCGATGGGTGGCATGGACAATAGGTGCAGGAGTAGGCCATTTGGCCCTTCGAGCCAGCACCGCCATTCAATGTGATCATGGCTGATCATCCCCAATCAGTACCCCGTTCCTGCCTTCTCCCCATATCCCCTGACTCCGCTATCTTTAAGAGCCCTATCTAGCTTTCTCTTGAAAGCATCCAGAGAACCTGCCTCCACCGCCCTCTGAGGCAGAGAATTCCACAGACTCACCACTCTCTGTGAGAAAAAGTGTTTCTTCGTCTCCGTTCTAAATAGCTTACTCCTTATTCTTAAATAACTTGGACTTGGTGGGTGAAAGGGTCTGTTTCCATGCTGTATCTCTATACAAATCTAAACTAAACTAATGGCACCTTGCAAGTTGGACGACACAGACGGAAGTGCCTATAGTAAAGTCAGGGTTATGGGCCTGTCCCACTTACGCAACTTTTTCGGCGACTGCCGGCACCCGTCATAGGTCGTTGCAGGTCGCCGAAAACGTTCAACATGTTGAAAATCCATTGGCGACCAGAAAGACGCTGCGACTCTTTGGGCGACTGAGGAGACGACTCGCGACCATACAGGCGACATGTCGCGGGGTGAAGCCTGTATGGTCGTGAGTAGTCGCCCAAAGAGTCGTACCTTGTTCTGGTCGCTGCTGGATTTTCAACATGTTGGAAATTTTCGGCGGCCTGCTGCGACTATGACGGGTGCCGGCAAGTCGCCGAAAAAGTCCCGTAAGTGGGACAGGCCCTTAAATGTATGGATCTTAAGATGTTTCCAGATGGCCATTTGTGGAATAATTTAGTTAATGAGATCATAAGCCATTCGGCCCATTGAGTTTGCCCTGCCATCTGATTAAGACTGATCTATTTTTCCCTACTCCTGCACCTATTGTCTATTGTCTATTAGGAACAGGGTACTGATTGGGGATGATCAGCCATGATCACATTAAATGGCGGTGCTGGCTCCAAGGGCCGAATGGCCTTCTCCTGCAACTATTGTCTATTGACCCTATTCTCCTGCTTTCTCCCCATAACCATTGACACACTTACTAATCAAGAGTCTATCAATCTCCACCTTGGAAATAGACTCTAGCGAGTACACTGCCGTACTTTGACAAAAGAACGCAACTGACAGAAAGGCGTTTTCTTGTAAATGAGGAAAACGGGTTTTTCTTTCGGCTCTGTGATGGAATTTCTTACTTCTCTGGTATAAATATTTTTCAAAATTGTACTCAGAGAAGGACTTATTTTGTTCACCATTGAGTAGAGCATATCTCAAATACCCCAAAACAAGCAATAACTCAATTTTGACAACATTGTCAGTTGCTTCCATTTGTCAAAGTAGGGCAGTACAGGCCCAGCGCTGTCAAACGCTCCTTGTATGTGAACTCAACCATCCCCGGGGATTATTCTCGTAAACCTCATCTGGACCCTCTCCAGCAGATCCTTTCTACCCCAAGGCCATCACCACTCTGAACTCTGCGCTGAACACACAGCCCCCATAGCCAATACTGTCACAACACTAGACTGTGGACTATTGCACATTCTGACTTGACAACGTTTTTCTTGCCGTTTCTGTCGTTTCCATGGTCGTTATTATTTATCTGATACGTTAGAGCTCCACTCGGGCATGAAATGTTGTTGTATGAATTTACAATGACAATAAATTATTAGAATAGAAATACCTGGAGTATTGTGTGCCGTTTTGGTCCCCTAATTTGAGGAAGGACATTCTTGCTATTGAGGGAGTGCAGCGTAGGTTTACAAGGTTAATTCCCGGGATGGCGGGACTATCATATGCTGAGAGAATGGAGCGGTTGGGCTTGTACACTCTGGAGTTTAGAAGTATGAGAGGGGTTCTCATTGAAACATATAAGATTGTTAAGGGTTTGGACACGCTAGAGGCAGGAAACATTGTATATATTTATAGAATGCCTTGTAGTCAATGCCTACTATGTTCTGTTGTGCTGAAGCAAAGCAAGAATTTCATTGTCCTATCAGGGACACATGACAATAAACTCACTTGACTTGACATGTTCCAGATGTTGGGGGAGTCCAGAACCAGGGGCCACACAGTTTAAGAATAAGGAGTAAGCCATTTAGAACGGAGACGAGGAAACACTTTTTCTCACAGAGAGTGGTGAGTCTGTGGAATTCTCTGCCTCAGAGGGCGGTGGAGGCAGGTTCTCTGGATGCTTTCAAGAGAGAGCTAGACAGGGCTCTTAAAAATAGCGGAGTCAGGGGATCTGGGGAGAAGGCAGGAACGGGGTACTGATTGGGGATGATCATCCATGATCACATTGAATGGCGGTGCTGGCTCGAAGGGCAAAATGGCCTACTATTATTATTATTATATGGGGCCCAAAACTGCTCGCAACGGCCCAAATATGGAGTGTACAGTGCCTTATAAAGCCTCAGCACTACATCCTTTTATATTCTAATCCTCTTGAAATGAATTCTAACATTGCAGTTCTATCACTCTTGCTGTTAAAAACCCCAATTTAGAATGGGAACACTGGGATTCAGTAATCCAACATGGAACATGTTTGGTTAACTAAAAGCAGAATGTAGTGGAAACTCCCAGCAAGTCAGGCAGCATCTGTGGGAAGGGAAACAGAGTTAACACTTCAGGGTAAGGACCCTTCATCGGAAATGGGAAGAGGTTTTTCCACCATCTTCTGCTCTTAGGGTAGATTTCATGCATCTGCCTGCATGGGCGGCATGGTGGTGCAGCGGTAGAGTTGCTGCCTCACAGCGCCTGAAAATAGGGTTCGATCTGTAGAGATTGGGTGCTGTCTGTACGGAGTTTGCACGTACGTTCTCCCCGTGACCGTGTGGGTTTTCTCCGAGATCTTCAGTTTCCTCCCACACTCCAAAGACGTACAGGGTTGTAGGTTAATTGGCTTGGTATTAAATGTAAATTGTCCCTAGTGTGTGTAGGATAGTGTTAGTGTGTGGGGATCGCTGGTCGGCGCGGACTCAGTGGGCCGAAGGGCCTGTTTCCGCGCTGTAAACCAAACTTAAATCTCTAGTTTTTCTCGCTTTTGATGGGTACAGGGTGGTCAGGAGGGATGCTGTGGGCCGAAGGGCCTGTGTTTGTGCTCCATCACTCTACAGGCTGTGATAGTGGCCTGCTCCAGGCCAGGCTGCACCAGGTCTGTCACCTACCGAATCTCCGGAGGGCCGGATCAATGCTGTTCGGCCGGTTGGTAGCCGCGATGACTATGACGTGTGTCCGTTGCTTCAGTCCGTCCATTAGTGTCAGGAGCTGGGACACAATCCGGCGCTCCACCTCTCCGTGGGTCTGCACAGCAGGGGAGAGAGGGAGAGAGGGAGAGGGAGAGAGAGAGAGAGAGAATGAGAGAGAGAATGAGAGAATGAGAGACAATGAGAGAGAATGAGAGAGAGAGAGAGAGAGAGAGAGAAAGAATGAGAGAATAAGAGAGAGAGAGAGAGAGAGAGAGAGAGAATGAGAGAATGAGAGAATGAGAGAGAATGAGAGAGAAAGAGAGAGAGAAAGAGAGAGAGAAAGAGAGAGAATGAGAAAGAGAGAGAGAATGAGAGAGAGAGAATGAGAGAGAGGGAGAGAGAGAATGAGAGAGAGAGAGAATGAGAGAGAGAGAGAATGAGAGAGAATGAGAGAGAATGAGAGAGAGAATGAGAGAGAGAATGAGAGAGAGAGGGAGAGAGAGAGAGAGGGAGAGAGAGAGAGGGGGAGAGAGAGAGAGAGAGAGAGAGAGAGAATGAGAGAGAAAGAGAATGAGAGAAAGAGAGAGAGAATGAGAGGGAGAGAGAATGAGAGAGAATGAGAGAGAATGAGAGAGAATGAGAGAGAATGAGAGAGAATGAGAGAGAATGAGAGAGAGAGAGAGAGAATGAGAGAGAGAATGAGAATGAGAGAATGAGAGAGAATGAGAGAGAGAGAGAGAGAGAGAGAGAGAGAATGAGAGAGTGAGAGAGAATGAGAGAGAAAGAGAGAGAAAATTAGAGAGACAGAGAGACAGAAAACATATTTCCTGCATCTAGCCTGTCCAATCCCTTAAGAATTGTATGTTTCTATAAGATCTCCTCTCATCCTTCTAAATTCCAGTGAATACAAGCCCTGTCAACCCATTAGCCTTGGCCCAGCTGCCACTGAGCTTTTCCCCTGGTAAGTGTAGCAGGGTAGGGATAGCAGGTGGCAGGATGAATTCATCTCCATTCCACCCACAATTGGAGATTTAGGAGCAGGAAGAGGCCACTTGGCCCGTCGAATCTGCACACCATCCTATAGACCATCCAAAGGTAGAGCTGCTGCCTCCCAGCGCCAGAGACACGGGTTCGATCCTGACCACGGGTGCTGTCTGTAGGGAGTTTGTACCTTCTCCCCGTGACCGCACGGGTTGTCTCCGGCTGCTCTGGGTTTCCCCCACACTCCAAAGACGTGCAGGTTTGTAAGTCTTTCGGCCCATCAAGTCTACTCCACCATTCGATCATGGCTGATCTATCTTTCCCTCTCCCCCTATCCCCTGACACCCGTACTAATCAAGAATCTATCTATCTATCTCTGCGTTAAAAATATCCATTGACTTGGCCTCCGCAGCCGTCTGTGATGTAACGGTACCTTCTCCCTCTTTGGGGCAATGGCGTCCAATTCATCGATGAAGATGATAGCTGGAGCGTTCTTCTCCGCTTCCTCGAAGGCCTTCCTCAGATTACTCTCCGACTCCCCGGCCAGTTTACTCATGATCTCTGGACCTGCACAACCAATTGCTATGGTTACCAAGTTGCTAACTAGTATAACTACCCATCCCATTCCAATGGCGACCTTTCTGTCCTGGGCCTCCTCCATTGCCAGAGGCAGACCATCAAGTCCACTCCTCCATTCAATCATGGCTGATCTAACCCTCCCTCCTAAACCCCATTCTCCTGCCTTCTCCCCATAACCCCTGACACCCGTACACCAGGTCCTCTTACCCACAGGCCCGTCTAAAACAGTGCCAGAAACCCGGGTTCGATCCTGACTACGGGTCCCTGGGACTGTGTGGGTTTCCTCCAGGTGCTTCTGGTTTCCTCCCACATCCCAAAGCCATGCAGGTTTGTAGGTCAATTGGCTTCTGTAAATTACCCCTGGTGTGTAGGATACAACTAATGTACAGGTGATCATTGGTCAGTGGGGACAGCAGTGGGCCGAAAGGCCTGTTTCCATGCTGTATCTCTAAAACTAAAAAACTATAACAATAGTGTCCTGGGCTTCCCCCAATGCCAGAGGGAGACCAAGAGGCGCAGTGTATTCCTCTTAGGAAGCTTACGACCCAAAGATACTCCAGTTTCACCAGATCATGTCAGACCTGACCTCCCCCCACACCCCTTATAACACCAACACCAACACTGACCCATCACAGTGAAGAAACACGAGCGGCCTAGCTCAGGTGGGCACACAGAGCCTCTTGCCCAGAGTAGGGGAACCGTCACCCAGATGGCATAGGTTTATGGTAAGGGGGGAAGATTTAATAGGACTCTGAAGGGTAACATTTTCTTACACAAAGGGTGGTGGGCGTATGGAACGAGCTGCCGGAGGAGGTAGTTGAGGCAGGGACAATCCCAACATTTAGGCAGGTACATGGATAGGGCAGGTTTAGAGGGATATGGGCCAAACGCAGGTAGGTGGGGCTAGTGTAGATGGGACATGTTGGTCAGTTTCAGCAAGTTGGGTCTGTTTCCGCTCTGTAAGACCCCATGACTCTGAACAAGGAACTGCAGGTGCAAAGTGCTGGAGTAACCCCGCGGGTCAGGCAAAATCCAAATATCCTTTTTTCCCCCCCGCACCCATTTCTCCCATAAAGCCACCCCTGTTCCCCTCTTCCCCCTCTCCCCCTCACACATATCTCTCATCATCCCATCCCCTTTGCCGCCTCTCCCCTTTCAATACATCCCTCCCTCTGGCTTTACGTTTCACTCCTATTTCACTTCTGTCCTCTATTCATCTGACACCCTTTTGTCTCCTTAGATAGACACAAAATGTCGGAGTAACTCAGCGGGAAAAGGCAGCATCTCTGGAGTGAAGAAATGGGTGACTTTTTGGGTCGAGAACCTCCTTGAGGAAGGGTTTTGAACCCAAAACATCACCCATTCCTTCTCTCCAGAGATGCTGCCTGTCCCGCTGAGTTACTCCAACATTTGGTGTCTATCATCTGTGTAAACCAGCATCTGCAGTTCCTTCCTATACATCATTTTGTCTCCTTTTCATCTTGAGCATTTGACTCCACCTATCACTTGCCAGGCCTTGTTCCGCTCCCCCCCTCCCCCCAACCCAACCCCCACCCTCACTGTTTTGTGTTTTACTCAGGATTCCAGCATCTGCAAATGTGTTTGGAACCATTTGGGAGACCAGTGCAGAAATTTGTATGGGAAAGGAATGTAGATGGGCTGAATGGCCTCTCCCGGTCAGGTTTACATCTCACCATTGATAAGGAAGAAGAAAGCCCCGGTTTCGTTGGCGACAGCTCGAGCCACAAGTGTCTTCCCGGTTCCTGGTGATCCATAGAGGAGGATTCCCCGTGGAGGCTGAGGACAGATTGAAGATTAGTCAAGATATTAGTCAAAATATCCACTGACTTGGCCTCCCGCAGCCTTCTGTGGCAATGAATTCCACAGATTCCCCACCCTCTGACTAAAGAAATTCCTCCTCAACTCCATTCTACTTTAATTGTGAGGCTGTGACCTCTGGTCCTAGACTCTCCCACCAGTGGAAACATCCTCTCCACATCCATCTATCTATGTCTTTCACTATTCCGTAAGTTTCCATGAGGTCCCCCCTCAACCTTCTAAACTCCAGCGAGTGCAGGCCAGGTGCCGTCAAACGCACATCATAGGTTAACCTAACAAGGTGTGCTACCCACCTTGACTCCGATGGCCTTGAAGAGGGCCGGGTGGCGAAGAGGCAACTCCACCATCTCCTTGATCTGTGCCAGTTGTTTGCGACACCCTCCGATGTCATCATAGCCAACGTCGTTGAGGTTCTCCTCCTCGTCCTAGACAATAGACAATAGGTGCAGGAGTAGGTCATTCAGCCCTTCGAGCCACCACCGCCATTCATTATAATCATGGCTGATCATCCACATTCAGTACCCCGTTCCTGCCTTCTCCCCATTTCCCTTGACTCCCCTATCTTTAAGAGCTCTATCTAACTCTCTCTTGAAAGCATCCAGAGAATTGGCCTCCACTGCCTTCTGAGGCAGAGAATTCCACAGACTCACAACTCTCTGGGTAAAAAAGTTTTTCCTCATCTCCGTTCTAAATGGCCTACCCCTTATTCTTAAACTGTGGCCCCTGGTTCTGGACTCCCCCAACATCGGGAACATGTTTCCTGCCTCTAGCGTGTCCAATCCCTTAATAATCCCTTTTTATTCGTGAGCTGCAATGGCAAGTCAAATTTCACTACAGTGTATGTGACAATAAATATCCTTTGTATCGTATACGTTTCAATAAGATCCCCTCTCATCCTTCTAAATCCCAGTGTACGCAAGCCCAGCCGCTCCATTCTTTCAACATATGACAGTCCCGCCCACCCCGGGAATTAACCTGGTGAACCTACGCTGCACTCCCTCTTCTAATGGGAAAACAATGGAATCATAAGGCAAAGGTGAACTGCCACCCTTGCATCATCTCCAGGCATCCCAGGGCATCTTACAACCCGTGCAGGCGCGTCTTTAAGTGCAGTCATATATTCATTATTTTTTTTTAATTTTTATTTTTTTTAATTTATTAGAAGCAAATGTACAAGAATGAAACAATCGGCATATAAAATTATACAGTTATTGTACAGCTTCAATTTTAACTTTTTAACTTGAAAATAGAGGAAACTGGAAAAGAGAAAGAAGAGAGAGAAAAAGTGAGACGTGCAAAGATAGGACCCCCAGACTACCAAAGTAGTGTGGCCAAAGAGTGGATAAAAGAAAGAAAAGGAAAAAAAGAACAAAAAGAAAAAGAGAGATAAAAGTGGAGATATACCTGACTCGTCCCCCCCCCCCCCCCACCCACCTCTCCCAACCCATAGTTGGATTTAAATCCAAAGTTGTGTTGTGCCATACTATGAATAACATTTGAGGGCGAGTCTGTGGAATTCATTGCCACAGACGGTGGTGGGTGTTTTAAAGGTGTGGAGACACAGGTTCTTGTTTAGTACAGGGTACTCATTGGGTCAGGCAGCATCTGTGGGGGATAACCAGCAGACGATGTTTCGGGTCGGGATGTTTCTTCCTTCTTATGGTGTTGGGGGGAAGGAGATGGAAGATGGAGGTGTGGGGTTTGTGCAATGGTTCTTCTACTGTCTCATGTACCAAAGTTCATAAGCGATAGGAGCAGAATTAGGCCACTCGGCCCATCAAGTCTACTCAGCGGGTCAGGCAGCATCTCTGGAGAAAATGGATAGGTGACGTTTCAGGTCGGGACCCTCCTTCAGACTTAGTTACTAGTATTAGTAATTAGCCTATTTATTACGCAAGGCGGGGAATGCCTTAACAAGGAACTGCAGGTGCAAGTTTACAAAAAAAAAATACAATGTGCTGGAGTAACTAAGCAGGACAGGCTGCATATCTGGAGAACATGGATAGGTGATGTTTCCGATCGGGACCCTTCTTCAGATGGATTGCAGGGGAGAAGAAACCCCCTTTTCCATCTTTCTTCTTCTCACCCCCCGCCCCTATAATCAGACAGACGAAGGGCCTTTAATTGATACGTCACCTATTCACGTTCTCCAGAGATGCTACCTGAGCCGCTGAGGTACTCCAGCTCTTGATGAGAGGAATAGATCGGGTAGACGCACAAAGTCTCTTGCCCAGAGTAGGAGAATCGAGGACCAGTGGATATAGGTTTAAGGTGAAGGGGGAAAAGTTTAATAGGATTCTGTGCGGTAACTTTTTCACACAGAGGGTGGTGGGTGTAGGGAACGAGCTGCCAGAGGAGGTAGTTGAGGCTGGGACTATCCCAACGTTTAAGAAACAGTTAGACAGGTATACGGATAGGACAGGTTTGGAGGGATATGGACCAGACGCGGGAATAGTGTATAAGGAGGAACTGCAGATGCTGGAAAATCGAAGGTAGACAAAAGTGCTGGAGAAACTCAGCGGGTGCAGCAGCATCTATGGAGCGAAGGAAATAGGCAACGTTTCGGACTGATGTAGTGTAGAGTGTAGGGAAGAGTGTAGCTGGGACATGGTGGGCCAGTGCGGGCAAGTTGGCCCGAAGGGCCTGTTTCCACGTTGTATGACTCTATGACACACTGTGCATTAACCAGCATCTGCAGTTGCTTGTTGCTACGTAAAGCCTGGACGGACGGACGCACTCACCTCTCGTTTGGAGGGATATGGACCAAACGCTGGAAGAGTGTAGCTGGGACATGGTGGGAAAGTGCGGGCAAGTTGGGCCGAAGGGCCTGTTTCCACGTTGTATGACTATGATACTTTGTGCATTAACCAGCATCTGTAGTTGTTTGTTTCTATATAAAGCCTGGACGGACGGACGGACGCACTCACCTCACGTTTGATGGGCTCACCCTCGCAGTGTATGATAGTATCTGGTGCCACAATGCAGTGTGGTGAAGGGTCCGTGTCCACCACCTTGAACTCCACCGCCCGCAAACCCCCACGGATCAGGAAGATGTCTCCTGCAAAATACACACGCCATTAGTTTAGTTTGAACCGTCTGGAGAAGGGTCTCGATCCAAACGTCACCCATTCCGTCTCTCCACAGATGTTGCCTGTCTCGCTGAGTTACTCCGGCATCTTAAATCTGCATCTGCAGTTCCTTCCTACATTTTAGTTTGGTTTACTCTCAAGCCTTTCTTGACGTCCTCTGAGGGAGGGCTATATGTATGTATTTATGTATGTACTTAATCTATGAACCACTGTTGTATAACGTTAGTACCTCCACCAATGTAAAGCACTTTGGTCAACGAGAGTTGTTTTGTAAATGTGCTATAGAAATAAAAGTGACTTGACTTGACTAGTTTGGAGATACAGTGCGGAAACAGGCCCTTCGGACCACCAAGTCCGCACCGACCAGCGATCCCCGCACATTAACACTATCCCCCACACACTAGGGACAATTTACACTTGTACCAAGCCAATTAACCTACAAACCTGTACGTCTTTGGAGTGTGGGAGGAAATCGAAGATCTTGGAGAAAACCCACGCAGGTCAAGGGGAGAACGTACAAACTCCGTACAGACAGCACCCGTAGTCAGGATCGAACCCGGGTCTCTGGCGCTGCAGAGCGCCGTAAGGCAGCAACTCTACCGCTGCGCCACCGTGCCCGCCCTGTGCTCCAGTTACTAGTGTGCTCAAGGGCGGCACAGTGGTGCAGCGGGTAGAGCTGCTGCCGTACGGTGTCACAGGGAGAATGTGCAAACTCCACATAGTCAGCAACCCAAAGTCAGGATCGAACCGGGGTCTCTGTTTCGCATGTTCTCCCTGTAAGCACACGAGTTTCCGTTGGGTGATCCGGTTTCCTCCCACATCCCAAAGACGTGCAGGTTTGTAGGTTAATTGGCTTCAGTAAATTACCTTCGAGGAGGTAGGAAGTAGATGCAAAAGTGGGATGACATAGAAGTAGTGTGAATGGGTTAGACAATAGACAATAGGTGCAGGAGTAGGCCATTCAGCCCTTCGAGCCAGCACCGCATTGAATGTGATCATGGCTGATCATCCCCAATCAGTACCCCGTTCCTGCCTTCCCCCCATATCCCCTGACTAGCCCTATCTAGCTCTCTCTTGAAAGCATCCAGAGAACCTGCCTCTGAGGCAGAGAATTCCACAGACTCACCACTCCTCTCTGTGAGAAAAAGTGTTTCCTCGTCTCCGTTCTAAATGGATTATCAACAGTCGGTCAGGACTTGATGGGCCGAAGGGCCTGCTGATTCTTTCAATCATTCAAAGCCCCACCCAACCCCTCTTTGGAAGGTCTGTCCATCCCCTGAATTTGCCTGTATAAGGCGAGGAGGTGGAGGATATTAAGCTCCTCCTCCACCAACAATGGCTGATCCTTTAACATCGACTTTTCCACTCGACATTGCCTTCTTGTCAAGTTGGATTAGTTAGACAGTCAGAACCTTTTTCCAAGGTTGGAAATGTTAAAGTCTAGAGGGCATGGCTTTAAGGGGCAATGTTTAATGCAGATATACAGGATAAGTTATTTTACACAGAGGGTGGTGGGTGCCTGGAATGCACTGCCAGGAGTGGTGGTGGAGGCAGATACAATAGAGGCTTTTAAGCATTTAAGCTTGTCAATAAGCATTTAGATATGAAGGGAATGGATCTGGTGCAGGCAGAGGACATTAGTTCATCTTGGCATCATGTTCAGCACGGACATTGTGGGCCGAAGGGACTATTCTGGTGCTATACCGTTCTGTGAATGTCCATGGTAATGGGTGAAGGTCCTGTATGACATTGGCGTTCAACATTTTGGTATTTAGTTTCAGTTTTTAGTTTAGAGATACGCCGCGGACCAGCGATCCCCGAACCCTCGCACTATCCTACGCACACGAGGGACAATTTTACGATGTTACCAAAGCCAACCAAACCTACAAACCTGTACGTCTTTGGAGTGTGGGAGGAAACCAGAGAAAAACTTGGGAGAACGTACAAACTCCGTACAGACAGCACCCGTGGTCTCCGGCGCTGTGAGGCAGCAACTCTACCGCTGCGCCTCCGTGCCGTTCTAGTGAGGCACACGTGCCCATCGATGCATCGTTAAACGTGCTACATGTCTAATCAGGGTGCGTAGGCCCATCTGTGAGTCACGGCGCCAGGCGGACGAGGGCTGTGCCCCAGCAGGCTGCCTGCCCCTTATCCGGGGTTACGTCCGCGCCCGGGTATTCTTGAGAGAAGGACTACGCACAGTCCACGGGCGCCCTGGGGGATTTCCGGGACCGCTGGGCACCGCGTGTGGTGAAATATATCCTGAACAAGGATTGCCAAATAGATTTAATATTCAAAAGATAGACACAAAATGCTGGAGTAACTCCGCGGGACAGGCGGCATCTCTGGAGAGAAGGAATTCAGTCTGAAGAAGGGTCTCGACACGAAACGTCACCCATTTTATCTTTGCCTGCTTCGTTGTCAACTTCCCCTAGTTAATAATAATCTATTCTACATTCTCCTTGATCTGCGACCCCTTTGATGTCTCCTATTCACACCTTATCCTTCCATATCTCTGTGTCTCCCTCTCCCCTGACTCTGACTGTAGAAGGGTCTCAACCCGTTGAGTTACTCCAGCATTTTGTGCCTATCTTCGGTTTAAACCGGCATCTGCAATTCCTTCCTACACATTTAATATTCAGTATTTAAGAATATTTACTTGTATTATGGTGGTGGGTTTATTGGTATTGTGTTGTATTGTTTCATATTATTGCAAATAATTGATTAAATATATATATATATTTTTTAAACATTAAAATAAAGTTGGTCATACCTTTGTGGACAGGTCGATAGGCCTCCAGAAAGTAGGGCTTCAGATAGACCTCAAACAAATTTCCAGTAAGTCCCTCAATTGTATCATCAATGGGTAAGACGTGAATCCGCTTTCCGTACTTCACATCTGGACACGCCTGGATGCTGAGGGAAGACAATGCCACTGTTAGCGAACATCTGGGCAAAGAGTTAAGCCCCTGTCCCACTTAGGTGTGCTTGGCACTCTAATTACGCGAGACTCGCGCGCGTCATCATGCGCCCGCACAGCCGTCTGGAGCGCGTGACGTCATTTGAAGACGGACACTAAGCTGTAGTAACTCAGCGGGACCGGCAGCATCTCTGGAGAGAAGGAATGGATGATGTTTTGGGTCGAGACCCTCCTTCAGTCTGAAAGAAGGGTCTTGACCCGAAACATCATCCAATGCTTCTCTCCAGAGATGCTGCAGGTCCCGCTGAGTTACTCCAGCATTTTGGGTCTACTTCGATTTTCTTGGCCCCGCTCTTGGAGTAGAAGTGGGGGGCGGATCGGGACCGCAACGGCCGTGAGCCCCAGGCCGAGTTCAGC
The DNA here is from genome assembly GCA_038087875.1 of Malacoraja senta. Lineage (NCBI taxonomy): Eukaryota > Metazoa > Chordata > Chondrichthyes > Rajiformes > Rajidae > Malacoraja > Malacoraja senta. The sequence continues at coordinate 3,756,830 of CM075992.1, forward strand.
GATCGTTTGCCTGCTTCTGCTGCTGTTGGAGGTGAGACGTAGCGTCGCGCCAGGGTCTTGTCCCACTTTGATTAGGTTTTTAGATTAGATTAGATTTTATTGTCATTTGAACCTCAAAGAGGTTCAAACGAAATTCCATTTCCACAGCCATACAAACAAAACAATTCCTACACGACACACAAACAATTCAATCTACAGAAAAACATCCATCACAGTGAATCTCCTCCTCACTGTGATGGAAGGCAAAGTCTTTTCTCTCCGTCTTTTGGCCGTCAGTTACGCGACAGGCCGGTGGCGCGCGAAGATTTCGTGCAGGACAAAGTCCACACTCCTCCACGCCACTCCATGCGCCCGTCCCCACGCGCTACCTACACGCTAACAGGTCGCGTAAATGGCGCGCGAAAGACAGCCAAGTGGGACAGGCCCTTTAGTCCTTAACTACCAGGAGACACCCAGTGCCCAGAGCATTGCTGCAGGGGGGTCAGAAACTCATCTTCTCAAGGAGTGCACATGAAGTACAATAGAAAATAAGACATAAAATGCTGGAGTAACTCAGCAGATCAGGCAGCAGCTCTGGAGACCATGGATAGGTGACGTTTCAGGTCCTGTTTTTGCAATTCCCAGACCAAGCAATGAAAGCTTTTCACTGTACCTCGGTACACGTGACAACCAACCAAACTGAAATGGATATAAAACGTCAGGATACTTCGTAGACCACAGTCCGATCTACAAACATCCAAGTATTACTCCATTCGGCCCATTAAGTCTACTCCGCCATTCAAACATGGCTGATCTATCTCTCCCTCCGAACCCCATTCTCCTGCCTTCTCCCTATAACCTCTGACACCAGTACTAATCAAGAATCTATCTATCTCTGCCTTAAAAATATTCATTGACGGCCTCCACAGCCTTCTGTGGCAATGAATTCCACAGATTCACCACCCTCTGACTAAAGACATTCCTCCTCATCTCCTTCCTAAAGGTATGTCCTTTAATTCTGAGACTGTGACCTCTGGTCCTAGACTCTCCCACTAGTGGAAACATCCGCTCCATACCCACTCTATCCCAGCCCCTCGCTATCCAGTAAGACAAGCAGGTGTGGAGGCTAATTGGCTTGGTATAAAGGTAAAAATGATCCCTAGTGTGTGTTGGATAGTGTTGGTGTGTGGGGATCGCTGGTCGGCGCGGACTCGGAGGTCCGAAGGGCCTGTTTCCGCACGGTATCTTTAAAGTAAAACTAAATGAAGACCCACTTGGACCACGAGTCCGCGGCGACCATCGATCCCCGCACACCAACACTATCCAACACACTTCAGTCTGAAGATGGGTTTCGGGCCGAAACGTTGCCTCTTTCCTTCGCTCCATAGATGCTGCCGCACCCGCTGAGTTTCTCCAGTATTTTTGTCTACCTTCGTAAACTAAATGAAGACCCGCTGTGTTACAATAGACAATAGACAATAGACAATAGGTGCAGGAGTAGGCCATTTTGCCCTTCGAGCCAGCACCACCATTCAATGTGATCATGGCTGATCATCCCCAATCAGTACCCCGTTCCTGCCTTCTCCCCATATCCCCTGACTCCGCTATCTTTTTTAATTTTTTTTAATGTTTTTAATTTTTTTAATAGAAGTATTTTACATTACAGTAATCTGCAATAACGTACGTTTATACAGTTCTTGTACCACTTCTTATTTTAAACTTTAATAGGAAAAAAGGATAGAAAGAGTTAGTAAAGATAGTCAGTGAGTGAGTGAAAGAGTGGTCCAGGAACACCCATATGAACCTAAACCACAAGAAATAGTTAAAAAAGAAAAGAAAAAAACCAAAAGGCGGAAAAAGAAAAAAGAAAAAAGTAAGATAGGACATTATGAGAGGGATGTACCTACTTCTTATCTTTACTCACCCCTCGCCAGGTCCTAAAACCATTTATTATCAACATTTTGTTGCACCCTATGTTTGTAATAAGTCGATATATGGAGACCAAATCTTTTGGGATTGGTCTTGTTTACCTGCTAGGAGGAATCTCATATCTTCTAGGTGTAACAATTCTGACATATTAGAAGTCCACATTTTTATTGTTGGCGTGGGAGCATTTTTCCAAAATTTCAGTATCAGTTTTTTTGCCATTATTAAGCCATAATTAAGAAAACTCCTTTGAAACGTAGTCAGCTCCAAACTTGCTTCTATTGTTCCAAAAATAATCAATTCTGCATTCGGTTTCAGTTTTATTTTAAATAATTTAGTGAAAATTTCAAACATTTCATACCAAAATGTTTGAATTTTTATACAAAAAACAAAAGAATGTGCTATAGTTGATTCTTGGATTAGGCATTTATCACAGATAGCAGAGGTATTTGGGTAAAATTTACTTAATTTAGCTTTTGAATAGTATAATCTATGTAAAATTTTAAATTGAATCAGAGTATGTCTTACGTTAATCGAGCATTTATGCACATATAATAGGTGTTTATCCCAACTCTCTTTCGAGATTTTTATAGCTAGTTCCTGTTCCCATTTTCTTCTAATCCCATCCGATGATGGAATTTCTATGTTTAAAATGGAATTGTATAGGTATGATATTAAATTAGCTGATTCCGCTTTTATATTCATTATCCCATCTAATAGGTCAGGAGACATATTTTGATATTCTCGTGTATACTTTTTCAAATAGTCACGTATTTGAAAATATTTGAAATATTGATTACTATTCAGGTTGTATTTAAGTTGTAATTGGTGAAATGTTAAAAAAACTTCCATTATCATACATATCTCCAAACGTTTTAATTCCTACTCTATCCCAATTTATAAAAGCTCTATCTATCATAGGTTTAAACAAAGGGTTATTCATTTTAACCTTAATTTTATTTGTTTCCAAATTCTAATTGTACTATGAATAATTGGATTTTTACTATATATTGTATTCTTCATTTTTGTTGGTGAGAGAAGGATCGCTCCTATGTTAAAAGGGGAACAGTCCTCTCGCTCCATTACTATCCAATCCACCTGCTGGGCCGAATTGTCCAACAGGTGAATCATATTTTTGACATTTGTGGCCCAATAATTATATTAAAAATTGGGGAGTGATAATCCACCAAATTCTTTAGGTTTACACAAATGTTTTCTTTGGATTCTGTGGAATTTATAGTCCCATATAAAGTTTGTAATATTCGCATCAAATTAAAAAAAAATTTTGGTAAGTATATTGACTGGAATAGATATAAAATTAGTGGTAAAAAGATCATTTTTATAGCATTTATTCGGCCTATAAGAGACATCGGGAGGGTTTTCCAGAATTTAATCAGTGTGTTTAGTTTATTGAGTAAGGGCATATAGTTTGCATTAAATAGAGATTTATATTTTCTAGTAATTTCAATTCCCAAATATTTAAATTTTTCTGAAGCGATTTTAAAAGAGAATTTTAACAGGTGTGTCGGTTCTTGAGGTTTAATCGTCATAATTTCACTTTTATTCCAATTTATTCTATATCCTGAAAGGATCCAAATTCCTCTATTAAATTTAATGTATTTGGTATACTAGTTTGTGATTTTGTGATATATAGTAGTACATCAGGAGCAGGCCATTCGGCCCGTCGAGCCAGCACCGCCATTCAATGTGATCATGGCTGATCATCCCCAATCAGTACCCCGTTCCTGCCTTCTCCCCATATCCCCTGACTCTGCTATTTTTAAGAGCCCTATCTAGCTCTCTCTTGAAAGCATCCAGAGAACCTGCCTCCACCGCCCTCTAAGGCAGAGAATTCCACAGACTCACCACCCTCTGTGAGAAAAAGTGTTTCCTCGTCTCCGTTCTCAATGGCTTACTCCTTATTCTCAAACTCCTGGAACTAAACAAAAACTCAAAACTAAAAAAACATTGTTGACAGCGTTAAGGTGGGGGGGGGGAGGGGGGGTCACCTCACAACGTCCCCCAGTCGCACTCGCAGGTTGTTTCGGGTCACCCTGCTGATCCGGATCCGCTCCTCACTGCACGTGTCGTCAGACAGGACAATGCAGATTGTCTCCCTCCGCTTCTTCCCCTTCAGCAACACCGTGTCCCCACGGAAAAGCTGCAACTCGTCCATTTTAACCTGCAGGAGAAACCAGGTTTAGTTTTAGGAAGGAACTGCAGGTGCTGCAGTTTTACACAAAATGCCGGAGTAACTCAGCGGGACAGGCGGCATCTCTGGAGAGAGGGGCTATCTAGTATCTTTAGTCAGAGGGTGGTGAATCTGTGGAATTCTTTGCCACACAAGGCTGTAGAGGCCAATTCACTGGATAATTTTAAGGCAGAGGTAGATAGATTCTTGATTAATTCAGATGTCAGAGGTTATGGGGAGAAGGCAGGAGAATGGGGTTAGGAGGGAGAGATAGATCAGCCATGATACAATGGCGGAGTAGACGTTTTGGGCCAAATGGCCAAATTCTACTCCTATCCCTTATGACCTTATTAATAGGTGATGTTTCGGGTCCCTAAACGTTACCCATTCCTTCTATCCAGAGATGCTGCCTGTTCCACTGAGTTACTCCAGGTTTAGTTTAGTTTAGAAACACAGTGCGGAAACTGGCTCTTTGGCCTGCCGAGTCCACACCGACCAGCGATCCCAACACATTAACACACACTAGGGACAATTTACAATTACACCAAGCCAATTAACCTACAAACCTGTGCATCTATAGAGTGTGGAAGGAAACCGAACATCTCTGCCCAACTTGCCCACACCGGCCAACACATCCCAGCTACACTAGTCCCACCTGCCTGCGCTTGGTCCATATCCCTCCAAACTTGTCCTATCCATGTACCTGTCTAACTGTTTCTTAAATGTTGGGATAGTCCCAGCCTCAACTACCTCCTCTGGCAGCTTGTTCCGTACACCCACCACCCTTTGATGGGAGACGAGCCCAGCCATCCCAATAAACAATAGACAACAGGTACAGGAGAAGGCCATTCGGCCCTTCAAGCCAGCACCGCCATTCAATGTGATCATGGCTGATCATCCCCAATCAGTACCCC
>CM075992.1:3762039-3807121 GCA_038087875.1 Malacoraja senta
CAACGGCCCGTGAGCCCCAGGCCGAGTTCAGCGATCGTTTGCCTGCTTCTGCTGCTGTTGGAGGTGAGACGTAGCGTCGCGCCAGGGTCTTGTCCCACTTTGATTAGGTTTTTAGATTAGATTAGATTTTATTGTCATTTGAACCTCAAAGAGGTTCAAACGAAATTCCATTTCCACAGCCATACAAACAAAACAATTCCTACACGACACACAAACAATTCAATCTACAGAAAAACATCCATCACAGTGAATCTCCTCCTCACTGTGATGGAAGGCAAAGTCTTTTCTCTCCGTCTTTTGGCCGTCAGTTACGCGACAGGCCGGTGGCGCGCGAAGATTTCGTGCAGGACAAAGTCCACACTCCTCCACGCCACTCCATGCGCCCGTCCCCACGTGCTACCTACACGCTAACAGGTCGCGTAAATGGCGCGCGAAAGACAGCCAAGTGGGACAGGCCCTTTAGTCCTTAACTACCAGGAGACACCCAGTGCCCAGAGCATTGCTGCAGGGGGGTCAGAAACTCATCTTCTCAAGGAGTGCACATGAAGTACAATAGAAAATAAGACATAAAATGCTGGAGTAACTCAGCAGATCAGGCAGCAGCTCTGGAGACCATGGATAGGTGACGTTTCAGGTCCTGTTTTGCAATTCCCAGACCAAGCAATGAAAGCTTTTCACTGTACCTCGGTACACGTGACAACCAACCAAACTGAAATGGATATAAAACGTCAGGATACTTCGTAGACCACAGTCCGATCTACAAACATCCAAGTATTACTCCATTCGGCCCATTAAGTCTACTCCGCCATTCAAACATGGCTGATCTATCTCTCCCTCCGAACCCCATTCTCCTGCCTTCTCCCTATAACCTCTGACACCAGTACTAATCAAGAATCTATCTATCTCTGCCTTAAAAATATTCATTGACGGCCTCCACAGCCTTCTGTGGCAATGAATTCCACTGATTCACCACCCTCTGACTAAAGACATTCCTCCTCATCTCCTTCCTAAAGGTATGTCCTTTAATTCTGAGACTGTGACCTCTGGTCCTAGACTCTCCCACTAGTGGAAACATCCTCTCCATACCCACTCTATCCAGCCCCTCGCTATCCAGTAAGACAAGCAGGTGTGGAGGCTAATTGGCTTGGTATAAAGGTAAAAATTATCCCTAGTGTGTGTTGGATAGTGTTGGTGTGTGGGGATCGCTGGTCGGCGCGGACTCGGAGGTCCGAAGGGCCTGTTTCCGCACGGTATCTTTAAAGTAAAACTAAATGAAGACCCACTTGGACCACGAGTCCGCGGCGACCATCGATCCCCGCACACCAACACTATCCAACACACTTCAGTCTGAAGACGGGTTTCGGGCCAAAACGTTGCCTATTTCCTTCGCTCCATAGATGCTGCCGCACCCGCTGAGTTTCTCCAGTATTTTTGTCTACCTTCGTAAACTAAATGAAGACCCGCTGTGTTACAATAGACAATAGACAATAGACAATAGGTGCAGGAGTAGGCCATTTTGCCCTTCGAGCCAGCACCGCCATTCAATTGATCATGGCTGATCATCCCAAATCAGTACCCCGTTCCTGCCTTCTCCCCATATCCCCTGACTCCGCTAACTTTAAGAGCCCTATCTAGCTCTCTCTTGAAAGCATCTTTTTTAAATTTTTTTAAATGTTTTTAATTTTTTTAATAGAAGTATTTTTACATTACAGTAATCTGCAATAACGTACGTTTATACAGTTCTTATACCACTTCTTATTTTAAACTTTAATAGGAAAAAAGGATAGAAAGAGTTAGTAAAGATAGTCAGTGAGTGAGTGAAAGAGTGGTCCAGGAACACCCATATGAACCTAAACCACAAGAAATAGTTAAAAAAGAAAAGAAAAAAACCAAAAGGCGGAAAAAGAAAAAAGAAAATAAGATAGGACAATATGAGAGATATGTACCTACTTCTTATCTTTACTCACCCCTCGCCAGGTCCTAAAACCATTTATTATCAACATTTTGTTGCACCCTATGTTTGTAATAAGTCGGTATATGGAGACCAAATCTTTTGGAATTGGTCTTGTTTACTCTTCTAGATGTAACAATTCCGACATATTAGAAGTCCACATTTTTATTGTTGGTGTAGGAGCATTTTTCCAGAATTTCAGTATCAGTTTTTTTGCCGTTATTAAGCCATAATTAAGAAAACTCCTTTGAAACGTAGTCAGCTCCAAACTTGCTTCTATTGTTCCAAAAATAATCAATTCTGCATTCGGTTTCAGTTTTATTTTAAATAATTTAGTGAAAATTTCAAACATTTCATACCAAAATGTTTGAATTTTTATACAAAAAACAAAAGAATGTGCTATAGTTGATTCTTGGATTAGGCATTTATCACAGATAGCAGAGGTATTTGGGTAAAATTTACTTAATTTAGCTTTTGAATAGTAAAATCTATGTAAAATTTTAAATTGAATCAGAGTATGTCTTACGTTAATCGAGCATTTATGCACATATAATAGGTGTTTATCCCAACTCTCTTTCGAGATTTTTATAGCTAGTTCCTGTTCCCATTTTCTTCTAATCCCATCCGATGATGGAATTTCTATGTTTAAAATGGAATTGTATAGGTATGATATTAAATTAGCTGATTCCGCTTTTATATTCATTATCCCATCTAATAGGTCAGGAGACATATTTTGATATTCTCGTGTATACTTTTTCAAATAGTCACGTATTTGAAAATATTTGAAATATTGATTACTATTCAGGTTGTATTTAAGTTGTAATTGGTGAAATGTTAAAAAAACTTCCATTATCATACATATCTCCAAACGTTTTAATTCGTACTATCCCAATTTATAAAAGCTCTATCTATCATAGAAGGTTTAAACGAAGGGTTATTCATTATAGGTGAGAGAAGTTAATTTTAACGTTAATTTTATTTGTTTCCAAATTCTAATTGTACTGTGAATAATTGGATTTTTACTATATATTGTATTCTTCATTTTTGTTGGTGAGAGAAGGATCGCTCCTATATTAAAAGGGGAACAGTCCTCTCTCTCCATTACTATCCAATCCACCTGCTGGGCTGAATTGTCCAACAGGTGAATAATATTTTTGACATTTGTGGCCCAATAATTATATTAAAAATTGGGGAGTGATAATCCACCAAATTCTTTAGGGTTACACAAATGTTTTCTTTGGATTCTGTGGAATTTATAGTCCATATAAAGTTTGTAATATTCGCATCAAATTTTTTTTTTTAAATGTTGGTAAGTATATTGACTGGAATAGATATAAAATTTGTGGTAAAAACATCATTTTTATAGCATTTATTCGGCCTATAAGAGACATCGGGAGGGTTTTCCAGAATTTAATCAATGTGTTTAGTTTATTGAGTAAGGGCATATAGTTTGCATTAAATAGAGATTTATATTTTCTAGTAATTTCAATTCCCAAATATTTAAATTTTTCTGAAGCGATTTTAAAAAGGGAATTTTAACAGGTGTGTCGGTTCTTGAGGTTTAATCGTCATAATTTCACTTTTATTCCAATTTATTCTATATCCTGAAAAGGATCCAAATTCCTCTATTAAATTTAATGTATTTGGTATACTAGTTTGTGATTTTGTGATTTTGTGATATATAGTAGTACATCAGGAGCAGGCCATTCGGCCCTTCGAGCCAGCACCGCCATTCAATGTGATCATGGCTGATCATCCCAAATCAGTACCCGTTCCTGCCTTCCCCCCATATCCCCTGACTCCGCTATTTTTAACAGCCCTATCTAGCTCTCTCTTGAAAGCATCCAGAGAACCTGCCTCCACCGCCCTCTGAGGCAGAGAATTCCACAGACTCACCACTCTCTGTGAGAAAAAGTGTTTCCTCGTCTCCGTTCTAAATGGCTTACTCCTTATTCTTAAACTGTGTGGGAACTAAACAAAACTCAAAACTAAAAAAACATTGTTGACAGCGTTAAGGGGGGGGGGGGGGGGGTGGTCACCTCACAACGTCCCCCAGTCGCACTCGCAGGTTGTTTCGGGTCACCCTGCTGATCCGGATCCGCTCCTCACTGCACGTGTCGTCAGACAGGACAATGCAGATTGTCTCCCTCCGCTTCTTCCCCTTCAGCAACACCGTGTCCCCACGGAAAAGCTGCAACTCGTCCATTTTAACCTGCAGGAGAAACCAGGTTTAGTTTTAGGAAGGAACTGCAGGTGCTGCAGTTTTACACAAAATGCCGGAGTAACTCAGCGGGACAGGCGGCATCTCTGGAGAGAGGGGCTAACTAGTATCTTTAGTCAGAGGGTGGTGAATCTGTGGAATTCTTTGCCACACAAGGCTGTAGAGGCCAATTCACTGGTATATTTTAAGGCAGAGGTAGATAGATTCTTGATTAATTCAGATGTCAGAGGTTATGGGGAGAAGGCAGGAGAATGGGGTTAGGAGGGAGAGATAGATCAGCCATGATACAATGGCGGAGTAGAAGTTTTGGGCCAAATGGCCAAATTCTACTCCTATCCCTTATGACCTTATTAATAGGTGACGATTCGGGTCCCTAAACGTTACCCATTCCTTCTATCCAGAGATGCTGCCTGTTCCACTGAGTTACTCCAGGTTTAGTTTAGTTTAGAAACACAGTGCGGAAACTGGCTCTTTGGCCTGCCGAGTCCACACCGACCAGCGTTCCCCACACATTAACACACACTAGGGACAATTTACAATTACACCAAGCCAATTAACCTACAAACCTGTGCATCTATAGAGTGTGGAAGGAAACCGTACATCTCTGCCCAACTTGCCCACACCGGCCAACACATCCCAGCTACACTAGTCCCACCTGCCTGCACTTGGTCCATATCCCTCCAAACTTGTCCTATCCATGTACCTGTCTAACTGTTTCTTAAATGTTGGGATAGTCCCATCATCAACTACCTCCTCTGGCAGCTTGTTCCGTACACCCACCATCCTTTGATGGGAGACGAGCCCAGCCATCCCAATAAACAATAAACAACAGGTACAGGAGAAGGCCATTCGGCCCTTCAAGCCAGCACCGCCATTCAATGTGATCATGGCTGATCATCCCCAATCAGTACCCCATTCCTGCCTTCTCCCCATATCCCCTGACTCCGCTATTTTTAAGAGCCCTATCTAGCTCTCTCTTGAAAGCATCCAGAGAACCTGCCTCCACCGCCCTCTGAGGCAGAGAATTCCACAGACTCACCACTCTCTGTGAGAAAAAGTGTTTCCTCGTCTCCGTTCTAAATTGCTTACTCCTTATTCTTAAACTGTATGGCCCTTGGTTCTGGACTCCCCCAACATCAGGAACATGTTTCCTGCCTCTAGTGTGTCCAAGCCCTTAACAATCTTATATGTTTCAATGAGATCCCCTCTCATCATTCTAAACTCCAGAGTGTACAAGCCCAGCCGCTCCATTCTCTCAGCATATGACAGTCCCGCCATCCCGGGAATTAACCTTGTAAACCTACGCTGCACTCCCTCAATAGCAAGAAGTCTGAAGAAGGGTTTCGGCCCGAAATGTTGCCTATCTCCTTCGCTCCATAGATGCTGCTGCACCCGCTGAGTTTCTCCAGCATTTTTGTCTACCTTCGATTTTCCAGCATCTGCAGTTCCTTCTTAAACTCAATAGCAAGAATGTCCTTCCTCAAATTAGGGGACGAAAACTGCACACAATACTCCAGGTGTGGTCTCACTAGGGCCCTGTACAACTGCAGAAGGACAAGACCATGCAGTGAGACGGGGCATGGTGGCCGTGTCTCGTTCCTGCTTACCTGGGAGAGTGAGACGATGCTGTTGTCATCGTTGATGGCCTCATCCACGACGAGGCGGTTGGGCCGGTGTTTCTGCTGGAGGATGGCGGTGGAGATATCTTCTGGCTTCGTGCTGCAGAGACAAGAGGAGGAAGACCCAATCAACCCCAGCATTAATCCAGTCCAGGCGGAATCGTGCCGCTTAATGTTAGTTTAAGAATAAGGGGTAAGCCATTTAGAACGGAGACGAGGAAACTTTTTCTCACAGAGATTGTGAGTCTGTGGAATTCTCTGCCTCAGAGGGCGGTGGAGGCAGGTTCTCTGGATACTTTCAAGAGAGAGCTAGATAGGGCTCTTAAAAATAGCAGAGTCAGGGGATATGGGGAGAAGGCAGGAACGGGGTACTGATTGGGGATGATCAGCCATAATCACAATGAATGGCGATGCTGGCTCGAAGGGCCAAATGGCCTACTCCTGCACCTATTGTCTATTGTCTATTTCGAGATATGCCGCAGAAACAGGCCCTTCGGCCCACCGAGTCCATGCCAACCATCTAGAAACATAGACACATAGAAAATAGATGCAGGAGTAGGCCATTCGGCCCTTTGAGCCAGCACCGCCATTCAATATGATCATGGCTGATCATCCCCAATCAGTACCCGTTCCTGCTTTCCCTTGATTCCGTTAGCCCCGAGAGCTAAATCTAACTCTCTCTTGAATACATCCAGTGAATTGTCCTCCACTGCCTTCTGTGGCCGTTCACCCCGTACACTAGTTCTATCCTATACACGAGGGACAATTTACAGAAGCCAATTAACCTACAAACCTGCACGTCTTTGGAGTGTGGGAGAAAAGGCCTGTTCTTGTTGTGTACTGTTCTGTGTTCTCTATGTTCCAACTCAGACACCGCACAAGGCCACACCAACAGTGTGGGTCCTATATAAGCGATGTCTTAAGCTACAAAGTCTCTAAACAATGAAACGCAATAGATCCCTCAGCATTTTCTCCTTTATCCTGCATGTTGGCGCAGCGGTAGAGTTGCTGCCTCACAGCGCCAGAGACCCGGGTTCGATCTTGACTACGGGTGCTGTCTGTACAGAGTTTGTACATTCTCCCCGTGACCTGCGTGGGTTTTCTCCGGGATCTCCGGTTTCCTCCCACACTCCAAAGACGTACAGGTTTGTAGGTTAATTGGCTTTGGAAAGATTGTAAATTGTCCCTAGTGTGTGTGTAGGATAGTATTAGTGTGCAGGGATCGCTGTGGACTCAGTGGGCCGAAGGGCCTGTTTCCGCGCTGTATCTCTAAACCTTAAAACCTACGTCTCTGTTTAAGCTTAGTGTTTAGTTTAGTTTACTTACAGCACGGAAACAGGCCCTTCGGCCCACTGAGTACAATCCTCCCCACACATTAACACTATCCTACACCAACTAGGGACAATTTTACATTTTATACCAAGCCAATTACGTCTTTGGAGTGTGGAGCAAACCAAATATCTCGGAGAAAACCCACGCGGGTCACGAGGAGAACGTACAAACCCCGTACAGACAGCACCCGTAGTCAGGATGCAACCCGGGTCTCTGGCGCCGTGAGGCAGCAACTCTACCGCTGTGCCACCGTGCCGCCCAGAATCTGGAGCTTTGATTAGCAAAATGCTAATGGGATTTTTGGAGACATTGAAGGCATAGTGTAAATAAATGCACCTTGTTGTCTATCGTTATAGGTGTAAAATTCTCTACCAGCCTAAGTTGTGCAACAGGCAGGCGGGCAGGCGGCTTGTTCAAGAATAGTTCAGCAGATTGAAGATGACATGTCTGAGAAAACCATTTGAGCCCTCCCTCAATTTAAATAGCACGAGGAGGATTAAATAAAGCTCATGAGTTCACTGGTTCCAGGAGCAGAATTAGGCCATTCGGCCCATCAAGTCTACTCCGCCATTCAATCATGGCTGATCTATCTCTCCCTCCTAACCCCATTCTCCTGCCTTCTCCCCATAACCTCTGACCCGTACTAATCAAGAATCTATCTATCTCTGCCCTTAAAAATATCCACTGCCTTAAAAATATCCACAACCTTCTATGGCAATTAATTCCACAGATTCACCACCCAAAAGGGATGATAGCGTGTTTCTTACAAGGAAAATGCAAGGACCTTCTGTATTTAATGTCCTTGGCCTTAAAAACAAAAAAATCCTGCATGTCATCTTAAAAATTAAAATGTCTGCTCACTCACACACAGACACACACAGACACAGAGACACACACACACACACACAGACACACACAGAGAGAGAGACACACACACAGACAGACACACACACAGACACACAACACACACAGACACAGAGACACACACACACACACAGAGACACACACAGAGAGAGAGACACACACACAGAGACACACACACAGACACACAACACACACAGACACAGAGACACACACACACACAGAGACACACACAGACACAGAGACACACACACACAGATATACACACACACACAGACACACAGAGGCACACACACACAGAGACACACACAGACATACACACACACAGACACACACAGACTTACACACACACATAGGCACACACACAGACACACACAGGCACACATACACACACTCACAGACAGACACACACACACACACACAGACAGACACACACGCACACAGACACACGAAACACACACACACACAGAGGCACACACACACAGAGACACAGACAGACACACACACACACAGAGGCACACACAACACAGAGACACACACACAGACACACAACACACACAGGACACAGAGACACACACACACACACAGAGACACACGCAGACACAGAGACACACACACACAGATATACACACACACACAGACACAGAGGCACACACACACAGAGACACACACAGACATACACACACACAGACACACACAGACTTACACACACACATAGGCACACACACAGGCACACATACACACACTCACAGACAGACACACACACACACACACACAGACAGACACACACGCACACAGACACACGAAACACACACACACACAGAGGCACACACACACACACACAGACACATGCACATACATACACACACAGAGAGACACACATCCCCTCCCCCTCTGCTTGTGAGCTCAGGGTGGGGAAGGAGAGGGGGGGAGGGGGAATAAATAGCAACTCAGATTACACACAGCATGTGATTCCTGACCAAGGGTGAAATGGGAGAGAGGCAACTTCATAGCAGGAGCAAACTTGAGACTTGACTGAAGGCCCCATGTTAGTGCAGCAGCCACCCAGCCACAACCCCCTCGCCTCTCCCCCACCCCACCAATGCAGCAATCCGCAGCTTGATTTCCCCAACAACAACAACTCTCCCCACTCTGGGGCTTTTTTTTTTTTTCTGTTTACGAGGCGAATCTTTCCCAGATACAAGGAGAAGGGCGACGATAAATAAGCCCCGCGCTGTGATACATACTCGCCTGCTGCTTTGGGCATGATGGTGATTCTCTGCAGTGTCACAGCCAGGGATCCAGATACAGATACAGATACAGATAGTCCTGTGTGTCTGGGTGGGTTGGTGTTGGTGGCTCAGCCTCTCTCCCCCTCCTGTCTGTCTGTCTGTCTGCAGTCTTGGCTCCGTCTGTCTGTCTGTCCGTCTGATGCCTCTCTCTCTCTCTCTGTGTGTGTGTGTGTGTGTGACACAGCTGCTTCACCGCTCTGCATCTTCACCAATGTCATTCACAGCTAGCTTGTTGTGTCAGTCAGCCCTACCCCTCCCCCACTCCCTCCCCTTCATCTCTGTTCCCTCCCCTCCATCTACACACCTCCCCTCCATCTACACTCCCTCCCCTCCATCTATACACCTCCCCTCCATCTACACTCCTCCCCTCCATCTACACACCTCCCTCCATCTACACACCTCCCCTCCATCTACACTCCTCCCCTCCATCTATACACCTCCCCTCCATCTACACTCCTCCCCTCCATCTACACTCCTCCCCTCCATCTCACACCTCCCCTCCATCTACACTCCCTCCCCTCCATCTACACTCCCTCCCCTCCATCTACACACCTCCCTTCATCTACACACCTCCCCTCCATCTATACACCTCCCTCCATCTACACTCCCTCCCTTCATCTACACTCCCTCCCCTTCATCTCTGCTCTGCTCCCCTCCCCTCCATCTACACCCCTCCCCTCCATCTACACACCTCCCCTCCAACTACACTCCCTCCCTTCATCTACACTCCCTCCCCTTCATCTCTGCTCTGCTCCCCTCCCCTCCATCTACACCCCTCCCCTCCATCTACACTCCCTCCCCTCCATCTACACTCCCTCCCCTTCATCTCTGCTCTGCTCCCCTCCCCTCCATCTACACTCCCTCCCCTCCATCTACACCCCTCCCCTCCATCTACACTCCCTCCCTTCATCTCTGCTCTGCTCCCCTCCCCTCCATCTACACTCCTCCCCTCCAACTCCACTCCTCCCCTCCATCTACACTCCTCCCCTCCAACTCCACTCCTCCCCTCCATCTACACTCCTTCCCTCCAACTCCTCCCCTCCAACTCCACTCCTCCCCTCCAACTCCACTCCTCCCCTCCAACTCCACTCCTCCCCTCCATCTACACTCCTCCCCTCCAACTCCACTCCTCCCCTCCACCTCCCCTCTGCCCATCTCACTCCCTCCCCTCCATCTCCAGTTCCCCCTTCACCTCCACTTCCTCTCTTCAGCTTCACTCGCATTAATATCCCCTTATCTGCCCCCTCACCATATCCCCTCCCCATCTCCCCTCCCCTCCCCCATCACCCACTCCCCTTCCTATCTCACATCCCCTCTCCCCTTCATCACCCCTCCTCATCTCCTCCTCCCCTTTATATCCCCTCCCCAGCCTTCCTATCTCACATCCCCTCTCCTCCCCATCTCCCCCTCCCCTCTATTCCTCTCACATCCCCTCTCCCCCCCTCTCCTCCATTCCTATCTCATATCCCCTCTCCTCCCTCTCCTCCATTGCTATCTCACATCCCCTCTCCTCCCCATCTCCCCCTCTCCTCCATTCCTATCTCACATCCCCTCTCCTTCCCACCTCTAATCCCCTCCCCATCCCCCCCCTCCCGTCCATTCCTATCTCACATCTCCCTCCGCCTACAGACAGACGCAGAACATAAACAACCTTTAAAAGCCTCGCAGAAAGGAGAAACGAGGAATCGCAGGTGCTGTTTCTCCCCCCAAAAAAGACACAAAGTGCTGGAGTAACTCAGCGGGTCTTCATTTTGTTTTACTTAGAGATATAGCGTGGAAACAGGCTCTTCGGCCCATCGAGTCCGCACCGACCAGCGATTCCCCCGCACACTAACACTATCTGAACTTAAAGAAAGGTAACTTTGAGGGTATGAGACGTGAATTGGCCAAGATTGACTGGCAATTAGTTCTAAAAGGGTTGACAGTGGATATGCAATGGAAGGCATTTAAAGACTGCATGGATGAACTACAAAAATTGTTCATCCCAGTATGGCAAAAGAATAAATCAGGGAAGGTAGTGCATCCGTGGATAACAAGGGAAATCAGGGATAGTATCAAAGCAAAAGATGATGCGTACAAATTAGCCAGAAAAAGCAGCATACCAGAGGACTGGAGAAATTCAGAGACCAGCAGAGGAGGACAAAGGGCTTAATTAGGAAAGGGGAAATAGATTATGAAAGAAAACTGGTAGGTAACATAAAAACTGACTGCAAAAGTGTTTATAGATATGTGAAGCGAAAGAGATTAGTTAAAACAAATGTAGGTCCCTTGCAGTCAGAAACAGGTGAATTGATCATGGGGAACAAGGTTATGGCGGACCAATTGAATAACTACTTTGGTTCCGTCTTCACTAAGGAACACATAAATAATCTGCCGGAAATAGCAGGGGGCCGCGGGTCAAAGGAGATGGAGGAACTGAGTGAAATCCAGGTTAGTCGGGAAGTGGTGTTGGGTAAATTGAATGGATTAAAGGCCGATAAATCACCAGGGCCAGATAGGCTGCATCCCAGAGTACTTAAGGAAGTTGCTCCAGAAATAGTGGATGCATTAGTGATAATTTTTCAAAACTCTTTAGATTCTGGAGTAGTTCCTGAGGATTGGAGGGTAGCAAACGTAACCCCACTTTTTAAGAAGGGAGGGAGAGAGAAAACGGGGAATTACAGACCAGTTAGTCTAACATCGGTAGTGGGGAAACTGCTAGAGTCAGTTATTAAAGATGGGATAGCAGCACATTTGTAAAGTGGTGAAATCATTGGACAAAGTCAGCATGGATTTACGAAAGGTAAATCGTGTCTGACGAATCTTATAGAATTTTTCGAGGATGTAACGAGTAGAGTGGATAGGGGAGAACCAGTGGATGTGTTGTATCTGGACTTTCAGAAGGCTTTCGACAAGGTACCACATAAGAGATTAGGATACAAACTTAAATCACACGGTATTGGGGGTTCAGTATTGATGTGGATAGAGAACTGGCTGGCAAACAGGAAGCAAAGAGTAGGAGTAAACGGGTCCCCAGCTATTTACAATTTATATTAATGATCTGGATGAGGGAATTGAAAGCAACATCTCCAAGTTTGCGGATGACACTAAGCTGGGGGGCAGTGTTAGCTGTGAGGAGGATGCTGGGAGACTGCAAGGTGACTTGGATAGGCTGGGTGAGTGGGCAAATGTTTGGCAGATGCAGTATAATGTGGATAAATGTGAGGTTATCCACTTTGGTGGCAAAAACGGGAAGGCAGACTATTATCTAAATGTGGCCGATTAGGAAATGGGGAGATGCAGCGAGACCTGGGTGTCATGGTACACCAGTCATTGAAAGTAGGCATGCAGGTGCAGCAGGCAGTGAAGAAAGCGAATGGTATGTTGGCTTTCATAGCAAGAGGATTTGAGTATAGGAGCAGGGAGGTTCTACTGCAGTTGTACAGGGTCTTGGTGAGACCACACCTGGAGTATTGCGTACAGTTTGGTCTCCAAATCTGAGGAAGGACATTATAGCCATAGAGGGAGTGCAGAGAAGGTTCACCTGACTGATTCCTGGGATGTCAGGACTTTCATATGAAGAAAGACTGGATAGACTTGGCTTATACTCGCTAGAATTTAGGAGATTGAGAGGGGATCTTATAGAAACGTACAAAATTCTTATGGGGTTGGACAGGCTAGATGCAGGAAGATTGTTCCCGATGTTGGGGAAGTCCAGGACAAGGGGTCACAGCTTAAGGATAAGGGGGAATCCTTTAAGACCGAGATGAGGAAAAACTTTTTCACACAGAGAGTGGTGAATCTCTGGAACTCTCTGCCACAGAGGGTAGTTGAGGCCAGTTCATTGGCTATATTTAAGAGGGAGTTAGATGTGGCCCTTGTGGCTAAAGGGATCAGGGGGTATGGAGAGAAGGCAGGTACGGGATACTGAGTTGGATGATCAGCCATGATCATATTGAATGGCGGTGCAGGCTCGAAGGGCCGAATAGCCTACTCCTGCACCTATTTTCTATGTTTCTATGTATCCTACACACACTAGGGACAATTTACATTTACCAAGCCAATTAACCTTCAAACCTGTACGTCTTTGGAGTGTGGGAGGAAACCGAAGATCTCGGAGAAAACCCACGCGGGTCACGAGGAGAACGTGCAAACTCTGCACAGACAGCACCCGTGGCCGGGGTCGAACCCGGGTCTCTGGCGCTGTGAGGCAGCAACTCTACCGCTGCGCCACCGCGCTGTTCTACCACAACTATGGCTCGTTGCCAATAACCAAACGGAGTTTTGGGTGACCATTCTGGTGTAAGTACAATTGATAACACACACACTCGAGTTGTGGTTTAACCTGAGCTCCACGGATCACACTTATGTGCAATATCTGTGCATCTCGGTTCCCAGACATGTTTGGCAATTGGAAACTCATCTCTCTGGATAATATATAAAAGAGTATAAAATTTCCAGAGGGTTAGATAGGGTGTACTATTAGAACCATTTCCCTAGGGTCCAAATGTCAAACACTAGTGTGGCATGGTGGCGCAGCAGTAGAGTTACAATGCTTACAGACCCGGGTTCGATCCCATCTCCGGGTGCTGTCTGTACAGAGATTGTACGTTCTCCTCGTGGTCTGCATGAGATTGGCCTTTCCCCTGATTTGTTTTCATCGTTGAATCGCAGCAAGATATTCCTTTAGATCTCCAGCATCTCGGCCAACGTTCACGTTTGTTCCTCTGCTGGTTAATAAGAAGCAGCTTTTGGAGAGGTATTGGAGCGTAGGGTTGGAGCTTGGCTTGTTGATTTGCCCAACGTTGGAGCCACTGCGGTGTGATTATTAACTGCACGACTCTCCACGGGTTCCTATAAAGAGGTTTAGTGCGCTGCTCGTCTGATGGATGCTATCTTTGAGGAATGCAGCAGAAGATGAGGAAAGCCCTGATCTCCACCCTCGGTGTCCTGCTGCTGCTGCTGCAGATACTCTCTGCCACTGAAAGATCAGGACGCACGCAACGCACAATGGTCAGTAATGCCTACTATGTTCTGTTGTGCTGAAGCAAAGCAAGAATTTCATTGTCCTATCAGGGACACATGACAATTATCTCTCTTGAACGAACTTGAGCTGCACACTCCAAAGACGTACAGGTTTGCAGGATAATTGGCTTGGTGTAAAATGTAAAATTGTCCCTAGTGTGTGTAGGATAGTGTTAATGTGCGATGATCGCTTGTCAGTGCGGACTGGGTGGGCCGAAGGCCGTTTCCACGCTGTATCTCTAAACTTAAATACAGATAAACGAAACATTCTGGAGCCATTTACAGTGTGCAGACACATGATGAAATGAATAACGTTTAGTGCAAGGTAAAGCCAGTAAAGTCTGATCAAAGATTATCCAAGCGTCACCAATGAGGTGGGTAGTAGTTCAGCACTGCTCTCTGGTTGTGGTAGGATGATTCTGTTCCCTGATAACAGCTGGGAAGAAACTGTCCCTGAATCTGGAGGTGTGTGTTTTCACACTTCTATACCTTTTGCCCGATGGGAGAGGGGTGAAGAGGAGTGGCCAAGGGTGCGACTGGTCCTTGATTACGCTGCTGGCCTTGCCGAGGCAGCGTGAGGTATAAATGGAGTCAATGGAAGGGAGGTTGGTTTGTGTGGAGGTCTGGGTTACTTCCACAATTCGCTGCGATTTCTTGTGGAGTTTTGCAAATTAAACTGGGTGAACGACCGAGAGGTCGTCGTGGTTACGGGAACTCAGACCCCCCCCCGACCAAAGAACGTTCCCTTTTTTATTTCAGGGCAGAAGTGTCGACAGATCGGGGGACTTGCCGAGCAAAGATGTGTCTGCAAACGGAGACGCCTTTTAAAGATCCCTTGCATCAAACATTACCGGTGCTGCAAAACAAAATGACCGAGAGACCGCCACACTTGCTACTCCCAAGTTCCTAACTTTAACTCAGGCTCCCGTTCCTTAGCTAGGCCCGGTGACCCTGACCCCTGACCTGGCAGACTTGTCAGAAATAAAACTTACTGCTTTGATCAAAGACTTGTATTCTTGTCGTCTTTCTCTCGGGGAAACAGCAACAGTAGCCCAGGTAACCATTCACCCACTTTGATCAAACACCTTTAGGGATCAGCGTGGTTGGACATTGACTACAGGAAGGTCTCTAGTTAAGGGTGTGAAGACTGAACCATCTTACAAACACCAAACATGGAGGGCTAACTGAGTCAGATATTGGAGGGCTGCATGTTGGAACTGCGGTAGAGTTGCTGCCTCACAGCGCCGGAGACCCGGGTTCAATCTGACTACGGGTGCTGTCTGTACGGAGTCTGCACATTGTCCTTGTGTCCACGTGGGTTTTCTCCGGGCGCTCCGGTTTCCTCCCACACTCCAAAGACGTGCGCGTTTTGTAGGTTAATTGACCCTCTGTAAATTGTCCCCAATGTGCGGGGAGTGGCTGTGAAAGTGGGATAACATAGTACTAGTGTTGGTCGGCGTGGACCTGGTGAACTGAAGGGCCTGTTTCCTTGCTGTATCTCTAAACCAAACCGAACCTAACCTAACCTAGCCAAACCTAACTTAACCTAACCAAACCTAACCAAACCTAACCTAACCTAACCAAACCTAACCTAACCTAGCCAAACCTAACCAAACCTAACCTAACCTAGCAAAACCTAACCAAACCGAACCTAACCTAGCCAAACCTAACTTAACCTAACCAAACCTAACCTAACCTAATTTAACCTAACCTAACCTAGCCAAACCTAACCTAACCTAGCCAAACCTAACCTAGCCAAACCTAACCTAACCTAACTTAAGCTACCTAACCTAACCAAACCTAACCTAACCAAACCTAACCAAACCTATCCAAACCCACTTAACCTAGCAAAACCTAACTTAACCTAACCAAACCGAACCTAACCTAACCTAACCTAACCAAACCTAACCTAACCTAACCTAACCAAACCTAACCTAACTTAACCTAACCTAACCTAACCAAACCTACCCAAACCTTCCCAAACCTACCCAAACCTAACCTAACCAAACCTAACCTAACCTAACCTAACCTAACCTAACCTAAACCTAACCTAACCTAACTAACCTAACCTAACTAACCTAACCTAACTAACCTAACCTAACTAACCTAACCTAACCTAAACCTAAACCTAAACCTTAAACTAAACTAAACTAAACTAAATTATGAAGCCAAAATGATAGCAGGTGTATTGAAGGGGTTTATTGTGGAGGCATAACGGTGATGTTCTCCCAGTCTGATCTTCACCCGAGGCATTAGATATCGGTGCTTGCTGCCCTGGCCGTGGGCCTGATGTCTTCGTTCTCCTGATGTGGAACAATAGAGACAGCAGGGTCAGCGTTAATGCGTCCCGTACCCCCCGCTCAGCGATGTCCGCACCAGCCCTGCCCCACACTTGGCCACTTGGATACACTTGGATAGGACAGGTATGGACCAAACGCAGGCAGGTGGGACTAGTGCAGCTGGGACATCCTACCTTCTATCTTTGTCCCGCCCCCTCCCCCTGACATCAATCTGAAGAAGGGTCTCGACCCGAAATGTCACCCATTCCTTCTCTCCAGAGATGCTGCCTGTCCCGCCGAGTTACTCTAGCGTTTTGTAGCTGGGACATGTAGGCCGGTGTGGGCAAGTTGGGCCGACAGGCTGTTTCCACACTGTATCACACTGTGACTATATATATATATATGTGTATTTGTGAGTATGTGCACATATACACGCACTGATTTTTTTCTCTTTCGTTTATTATGTTGCTTGCAGTGTACTATGTTTACATATCCTGTTATGCTGCTGCAAGTAAGAATTTCATTGTTCTATCTGGGGCATATGACAATAAAACACTTGCCTCTTGACTCTAAACTGGGATGACCTCTCAGGGTGGTGGCACAGTGTCGAGGCAGTCAATGTCTCTGACTCTGTGATCCAGTGACCCAGGTTCGATTCCGACCACCGCTGTCAACTCTAGCTGAAAGATACTGAGTCTGGAGGTGGCTCAGAGGGCGGCACCGTGAGGCAGCAGCTCTACCTGCTGCGCCATTGTCGCCTCCCAACTTTGACTCCAATTTAATGCTAAAATCACCCCCCCCCCCCCAAGGGAAAGGGCCATATCAAGAACGGGAGTCAAGGGTTATGGGAGAAGGCAGAAAAATGGGAATAGGAGGCAGAGATCAGCCATGATTGAATGGAGGAATGAACTCGATGGGCTGAATGGCCCAATTCTAACCTGTGAGATCCAAGTGCATGGAACTGCAAATGCTGGTTTAAACCAAAGATAGACACAAAATGCTGGAGTAACTCAGCGGGACAGGCAGCATCCCTGGGGAGAAGGAATGGGTGATGTTTCGGGTTCTGACGAGGAAGGGTCTCGACCCGAACGTCACCCATTCCTTCTCTCCAGAGATGCTGCCTGTCCCGCTGAGGTTACTCCAGCACTTTGTGTCTATCTTCAATTTAAACCAGCATCTGCAGTTCCATGCACTTGGATCTCATAGGTTATGGGAGTAGAATTTGGGCCATTCAGCCCATCTTAGATCCAACATGGTCATCTAACCATTAACCGCCCATGGTCTAACACTTCCCCGTTGTAACGCGGTCACCTTAAAGGCCTCCCAGGTGGTGATTTCACTGAAGAGGGGCGTTGCCGGGGCAACTGGTGACCCTGTGTTGCCGATGTCCCTGGATGGCGTAGTCGCTGGTGATCTTCCCACCAGCCAATGCACATCTGGTGAAGCTGTCCCTCACCAGCACCAGCGCCGACTGCTCGGGCAGCTCCGAGCTGTAGTTACCGATGAAGCCCACGCCGTAGCCCTTGGAGTTCTGGCCTTTGGTGTGGGCCCCCAACCAGTGCCAGCCGCGGCCCTCGTACATGTATCCGTCCGAACCCACCAGGAAGCTGCAGACACCAGGGGACAGTCAATGATGCCCCACCATCACACTCCCCCTCTCTCCCAACACCACATCCGTGCATCTCCTTGTCATCTCCCGCCTTGATCTACCCATTTGCCAATTATCCCATCTCCCCATCTGTCCGTCCTTCCCTCCCTCCCTCCCTCCCTCCTTCCCTCCATCCCTTTCTCCTTCCCTCCTTCCATCCCTCCCTCCTCTCTCCCTCCTTCCCTCCCTCCTCTCCCTCCCTCCTCTCCCTCCTCCCTCCTTCCTTCCCTCCCTCCCTCCCTCCCTCCCTCCCTCCTCCTTCCCTCCCTCCTCCCTCCCTCTCCTCCCTCCTTCCCTCCCTCCTCTCCCTCCCTCCTCCCTCCTTCCTTCCCTCCCTCCCTCCCTCCTCCTTCCCTTAGATGACACTAAGCTGGGGGGCAGTGTTAGCTGTGAGGAGGATGCTAGGAGACTGCAAGGTGACTTGGATAGGCTGGGTGAGTGGGCAAATGTTTGGCAGATGCAGTATAATGTGGATAAATGTGAGGTTATCCACTTTGGTAGCAAAAACGGGAAGGCAGACTATTATCTAAATGGTGGCCGATTAGGAAATGGGGAGATGCAGCGAGACCTGGGTGTCATGGTACACCAGTCATTGAAAGTAGGCATGCAGGTGCAGCAGGCAGTGAAGAAAGCGAATGGTATGTTAGCTTTCATAGCAAGAGGATTTGAGTATAGGAGCAGGGAGGTTCTACTGCAGTTGTACAGGGTCTTGGTGAGACCACACCTGGAGTATTGCGTACAGTTTGGTCTCCAAATCTGAGGAAGGACATTATAGCCATAGAGGGAGTGCAAAGAAGGTTCACCAGACTGATTCCTGGGATGTCAGGACTTTCATATGAAGAAAGACTGGATAGACTTGGCTTATACTCGCTAGAATTTAGGAGATTGAGAGGGGATCTTATAGAAACGTACAAAATTCTTATGGGGTTGGACAGGCTAGATGCAGGAAGATTGTTCCCGATGTTGGGGAAGTCCAGGACAAGGGGTCACAGCTTTAAGGATAAGGGGGAAATCCTTTAAGACCGAGATGAGAAAAAACTTTTTCACACAGAGAGTGGTGAATCTCTGGAACTCTCTGCCACAGAGGGTAGTGAGGCCAGTTCATTGGCTATATTTAAGAGGGAATTAGATGTGGCCCTTGTGGCTAAAGGATCAGGGGGTATGGAGAGAAGGCAGGTACGGGATACTGAGTTGGATGATCAGCCATGATCGTATTGAATGGCGGTGCAGGCTCGAAGGGCCGAATGGCCTACTCCTGCACTATTTTCTATGTATCTATGTATCTATGTATCCCTCCCTCCTCCTTCCCCTCCCTCCCTCCTTCCCTCCCTCCTTCCCTCCCTCCTCCTTCCCTCCCTCCCTCCTTCCCTCCCTCCTCTCCCTCCCTCCCCTCCCTCCCTTCCTTCCCTCTCTCCTTCCTTCCCTCCCTCTCTCCTTCCCTCCCTCCCTCCTCCTTCCCTCCCTCCCCTCCTTCCCTCCCTCCACCCTGGTCGCTATGTACTCGATGGGCCGGAAAGGCCTGTATCCAGGCTGTATCTCTAAACTAAACTAAACATGGAGGCCCAGCCACGTACCTGTATCCAATGTCGCTCCATTGCCGATCATCCTGATGGAAGTTCTGGATGCTCCTCATGTCCGCGGCACAGTCTGGGAAGTTAGTGCAAGGCTGGCTGGGCACGTAGGTGTGGTGGATATAAACAAACCTCAGGGGCAGTGCCAGCTGTACGGGCTCACCCTTGAAGGGACGGGCACCCCACATACACCGTGGATAATGGCCGGGCAGTCTGCGGGGAAAGACACAAATAGAGAACACACACACAACTCCACACAAACCAACATCCCTTCCATTGACTCCACTACACCTCACGCTGCCTCAGCAAGGCCAGCAGCATAATCAAGGACCAGTCGCACCCTGGCCATTCCCTCTTCTCCCTCTCCCATCGGGCAAAGGTACAGAAGTGTGTAAAGCACACCTTCAGATTCAGGGACAGCTTCTTCCCGGCTGTTTACAGGCGACTGAAGCTTTCACTTATACACTAGATACACGTGGCAATAAACTAAACTGACCAAAGTGCTGGTGTAACTCAGGCAGCACCTCTGGGGAACATGGATAGGCAATGTTTCGGGTCAGGACCCTTCTCACGTCTGAAGAAAGGTCCTAACTTGCAGTGTTGTTGGTCAGGGGGAGCGCAGTGGCTCAACTTGTAGAGTAGCTGCCTCACAGCGCAGAGACCCAGCTTTGATTCTGACTAAAGGCTGCTGTCTGTACGGAGTTTGTACATTCTCCCTGTGACCTGGTGGAGTTTCTCCGGGTGCTCCGTTTCCTCCCACACTCCAAAGCCCCACAGTGTTAATTGGCTTTTGTAAAATTGACCCAGTGTGTAGGATAATGCTAGTGTACGGGATGATCGGTGGTCGGGGTGGGCCGAAGGGGGCCTGTTTCCTGCTCTAAGCCAGGGGTCGGCAACTTGTTCTGCATAGGGGGCGGACGCACGTCTGTGAGCGGATGGCGGGCCACATCAATCACGTGTACACATGGATCCCCGCCCCGGATGGCAGGCATCAAATCACGTGTTCACATCGATCCCTCCACGTCGAGGATGCCCCCGCAGCACTGGCCCCCAGTTACGGGTGCTCACCAACATGGCGTACCCAGGGACCATTGCCTTGGCTCTGTCCTGAAGGCAGGTGGCTCAAATACTCACACTCACCCGTCCCCGGCCTATTGACCAACCCGATCCCGACCGCCAGCGCAGGCCTCCTTGCGTCGTTGAGGCCACGGG
Organism: Malacoraja senta; assembly: GCA_038087875.1. NCBI lineage: Eukaryota > Metazoa > Chordata > Chondrichthyes > Rajiformes > Rajidae > Malacoraja > Malacoraja senta. Next base: position 3,783,030 of record CM075992.1, read on the forward strand.
CCCGGGCGATACCGGAGATGACGGAAATCTGCCGGCCGGATGATTCGGGTTCGGGGCTGCATTCGGCCCGGGGGCCGTAGGTTGCCGGCCCCTGCTCTAAAACTAAACTGAACTTCGATAGTGTCCTTACCGAGATAATTCTGGTGAAAGAGTTTGACTCCTTGTTCACACATCTTCCTGAAGGTGTTGTGTTCGAGGTCCCCGAGGACCGATTTGTTCCGTAACTGGTCGTAGAGGGAAACGGCGCCCAGGACTTGACCGGTGAAGTTGCCCAGGTCAAAGGTGGCCTGAAAGTTCGTTCTCCGTGACCTGGCCTTGAGTGGCGGCAGGCCGGGAGCCTGGCTGTAGTAGTCCCTCAGCAGGGCGCTGAGGCTGGGCAGTGGGGGAGGGTGTTGGGCAAGGTGGTCTCCCAGGATGAAGCCATCCATGCCGCCGTTGATCAAAGCGCTGGTGGCCACGGTCCAGGGGCCAGACCTGGTGAAAACCCGCGGCAGGTCCACGTTGTCCCAGCAGCCGTCAGATGCCAGCATCTCCTGGCTCTTCTTGGCGCGGTGGGCCAGGAATGCCAGACCCAGATCCTTGGCCAACGTCAGGGCACACAGGCTGTCCACCGGAGCCCAGAGGTCTGCATCTGCACCAGACCGAGGCGACCTCACCTCCCTCTTCAGCCCGGCTTCCATGCCTGCCACCAGGTTCCCCATGGCCACCGTGGTCCCATCCGGGGTGAGGACCACCCCCTCTCTCGACCAGGCGGCCCACCTCGTGGTTCATCACCTCCCGGAGGAAGGTCTCCTTGGCGTGAGACAGGAGCCCCGACAGGTCCACGGGCGCCGGGACCTCCCCCAGCAGAAGGCGACGGAAATCCTGGTCAGAGGTTTGCAGGTTGCGCAGAATGGCTGTAACGTTGAGAATTGTCATCCCGGTATCCTGGCCTTCCAGCTCCTCGATGATGCCGAGAACATTACTCAGGTGGTAGGTCGGCGTGGCTAAGAAGAGAACAGAGATAGTCAGCAGGGGAGGAAATAGCCAGCGCCCAGTCATGTTGCCGTACAGAGCAGGCACGGAAATCGCTTTCAAAATATGGCGGGGACAGGGGGGACAGAATTTCTTGGCGGCCGCGCGCGCATGCGCACACACACACACACACACATGCGAGGCTTCGGAGGCTCAATCCAGCGCTAAATGCAGCTCAACTCTGCCTGTCTCACCGGGTTAACTACAGCCCTGCCTGGACTGACGGGACACCAGCGCTGCTTCTCCGCGCTGGCCATATTTCCCGCAAGCCCAGGCAGGTTAACCTGGCGGGACAGGCAGAGTTGAGCTGGGTTTAGTGTTGTTTCTCTGCGCTGGCTGTGGGCCTGGGGGCACAGCTCCCGTCTGAATCCCGACCTCTCTGGGGGGGGGGGGGGGGAACTCTGGACAGCGCTGGAGACCCATCCCGGGATCGATCCTGCCTGCGGATGAGGCGCAGGTCTGTGTCACGTCTCCCTCCTCCAATCGCCGCCCTCTATCCTCAGTCCCACCCCCACTGTCTCGCGGCAAGCGGAGATTTCACTGGGTTTTAAATTCCGGATTACAAAAACTGGGGGGGGGGGGGATCGTCCCCCACCTCTCAAAACAGAGGGGGGCGTGTCCCCCCACCCCCCCTGGATTTCCGCCCCCTGGTGCAGAGTAATCAGAGTTAGACACAGAATGCTGGAGCAACTCAGCGGGACAGACAGCATCTCTGGAGAGAAGGCCCGTTGTGTACTATGTTTACATATTCAGTTGTGCTGCAGCAAGTAAGAATGTCATTGTCCTATCTGGGACACATGACAATAAAACTCTCTTGACTCTTGGGTGACGTTTCTGGTCGAGACCCTTCTTCAGAACTCTTTCTCTGCAACATTAAACCTCCTTTCATTTTTCACCCGAACAGAGAAGGGGACAGGACTGGAACAGGCTGTGCTGAACGTTATGCCAAGATAATCTAATCTCCTCTGCTTGGACATGATACATATCCCTCCCCTCCCTGCATATCCATGCACCTATCCAATAGCCTGTAAAACACCACTGTCGCTTCTGCCTTTACTACCACTCCTGGCTTAGTGCAGTTTAGTGTAGTTTAGTTTGGAGATGCAGCATGGAAAGAGGTCCTTCGGCCCATCGAGTCTACTAGTTCTATCTTATCCCACTTTTGCAACCCACGCACCAGGGGCAATCTACAGAGGCCAATCAACCGACAAACCCGCTGGTCTTTGAGATGCGGGGCGGAACTGCAGCACCCGGGGAAAGCCCACGCGGTCACAGGGAGAACGTGCAAACTCCGTACAGGCAGCACCCGAGGTCAGATGCAACACTTGTCCCTTCACCTCCCCCCTCGACTCCATTCAGGGACCCAAGCAGTCGTTCCAGGTGCGACAGAGGTTCACCTGCATCTCCTCCAACCTCATCTATTGCATCCGCTGCTCTAGATGCCAGCTGATCTACATCGGTGAGACCAAGCGGAGGCTTGGCGATCGTTTCGCCGAACACCTCCGGTCGGTCCGCAATAACCAACCTGACCTCCCGGTGGCTCAGCACTTCAACTCCCCCTCCCATTCCGTATCTGACCTCTCTGTCCTGGGTCTCCTCCATGGCCACAGCGAGCAACACCGTAAATTGGAGGAAATGCACCTCATATTCCGCTTGGGCAGTCTACATCCTGGGGGCTTGAACATTGAATTCTCCCAATTCTGCTAGCCCTTGCTGTCCCCTCCCCTTCATCAGCCATCTGGTTGTCTCCTCCCCTCCCCCAGCCCTCGGGCTCCTCCTCCGCCTTTTTCCTTTTTTCCTTTCTTCTCCCCACCCCCTATCAGTCTGAAGAAGGGTTTCGGCCCGAAACGTTGCCTATTTCCTTCGCTCCATAGATGCTGCTGCACCCGCTGAGTTTCTCCAGCATTTTTGTGTACCACCCGAGGTCAGGATGGAACCCGGGTCTCTGCCGCTGTAAGGCAGCAACTCTACCCGCTGCGCCACCATGCCGCCCGGCAGCATGTTCCAGGCACCCACCACCCTCTGTGTAGAAACATGACCCGTACATCTGCTTTAAATGACGGACTCCTGACGAGCACTAAACCGTGTACCACACACTGTGTCGAAAGCAAAGATCCTATAGTGGAGCAAGATAGACCACTCCCGCTAAATGCAATGGGCTGACGTGTAGTACGCAACGGAGCGGAACGTTGGGCCTTTTTTTCATCCATTTCCGTAACCCGACCCGACCCGACCCGACCCGCAGTGTAATCAACGTTGCGGGGGAACAGTTTGTGTTAATAAATTATAATTCTGAAAATGAGGAGAAGATTTTTACCAAAGAACTTTTAATTTTACGAGGATGTTTCCGTAACCGGCTTCCGTCTCCGCACTATTATCCTTTGGGATCTTTGGTGCGGAGACGGAAGCCAGTTACTGAAATGGGGCCTTAAATTACCCCGTGAATCTGCCCATGACCGTACTACGTCTGTTTCGTCGAATGGACCATCTTGCTCGCTGTAGGGTCTTTGGTCGAAAACATGTGCCTTATTAAAACGCAGCTGAAGTTAAAATGAATCGTCACCAAAGCAGAGAGAAAGCTCACTCACCGTAGCCAGGCCAGAGCAGTGGGCACAGAAGCCAGAGGGAGAGAAAGCCTTGTGGAACACCACCACTGTCCATCCTCGCAGCTGACGACAGGAGCAGAAACCTTTGCACTGCTTACTATTCAGTTAGAGAGTTTGTGCAACATTGCCTGAACTTTACGTCAACTGGCAAACAACTCACTACCTCAATACATTTCACTGCACTACCTTGTCATCCTGATTGGTCAACTCAATCTTATGTATTTACATTTCTTTGATAACGTTTTTTTTTTTATGGGATATTGATTATTGAGCGGTTCAGGCAGGGTTCATGTTTTAGTCGAAGGTAGACACAAAACGCTGGAGTAACTCAGCGGGACAGGCAGCATCTCCGGAGAGGAGGAATGGGTGACGTTTCGGGTCAAGACCCTTCAGAGTTTAGAAGGATGAAGGGTGACCTCATTGAAACTTTCCCAAAAATGAAAGGCCTGGATAGAGCGGATGTGGAGAGGATGTTTCCACTAGTGGGAGAGTCTAGGACCAGAGGGCACAGCCTCAGAATAAAAGGACGTTCCTTTAGGACGGGGATGAGGAGGAATTTCTTTAGTCAGAGGGTGGTGAATCTATGGAATTATTTGCCACAGACGTCTGTGGAGGCCAAATCTATGGGTATTTTTAAGGCGGAGATGGACAGATTCTTGATTAGTACGGGTGTCAGAGGTTATGGGGAGAAGACAGGAGAATGGGGTTGAGAGGGAGAGATAGGTCAGCCATGATTGAATGGCGGAGTAGAGTTGATGGGTCGAATGGCCTAATTCTACTCTGAGTATTTATGAACTAACAGGCATTTTATCTCTGCATCTAATCCTAAAATGACTCTTTCTTCATTAAACCTCTTGAATCACACCTGTATTAATATCTCTGCCTGTGGCTGGGTGTCAAATTATTTTATTTAACTCATTCCTTGGTGTTTTTGGCCCCAGTCCAGGTGCTATATGAATGAACATGCTGTGGCTGTAATCACACCTGCAGCCACAAGGTGGTGGTGCAGTGACAATTCTCTCAGTTCCACAAACTTCACCAAACTTTCCCAGAACTTGGGCCCAGCGGTGGAGTTGCTGCCTCACAGCGCCGGGTTCGATCCCGACTACGGGTGCTGTCTGTACGGAGTTTGTACCTTCTCCCCGTGACCCGCGTGGGTTTTCTCCGAGATCTTCGGTTTCCTCCCACACTCCAAAGTCATACAGGTCTATAGGTTAATTGGCTTGTTGTGATTTGTAAATTGTCCCTAGTGGGTGCAGGGTGGCGATAGTGTGTGGGGGTCGCTGGTCGGTGTGGACTTGAGCCTGTTTCCCTGCTGTATCTCTAAACTAAACCTTTCAATCATTGCTTGGCTTGGAATCTGCCACTTAGAAACATAGAAAATAGGTGCAGGAGTAGGCCATTCGGCCCTTCGAGCCTGCACCGCCATTCAATATGATCATGGCTGATCACCCAACTCAGTATCCTGTACCTGCCTTCTCTCCATACCCCCTGATACCTTTAGCCACAAGGGCCACATCTAACTCCCTCTTAAATATAGCCAATGAACTGGCCTCAACTACCTTCTGTGGCAGAGAGTTCCACAGATTCACCACTCTCTGTGTGAAAAAAGTTTTTCTCATCTCGGTCTTAAAGGATTTCCCCTCTATCCTTAAGCTGTGACCCCTTGTCCTGGACTTCCCCAACATCGGGAACAATCTTCCTGCATCTAACCTGTCCAACCCCTTAAGAATTTTGTAAGTTTCTATAAGATCCCCCCTCAATCTTCTAAATTCTAGCGAGTACAAGCCGAGTCTATCCAGTCTTTCCTCATATGAAAGTCCTGCCATCCCAGGAATCAGTCTGGTGAACCTTCTCTGTACTCCCTCTATGGCAATAATGTCCTTCCTCAGATTTGGAGACCAAAACTGTACGCAATACTCCAGGTGTGGTCTCACCAAGACCCTGTACAACTGCAGTAGAACCTCCCTGCTCCTATACTCAAATCCTTTTGCTATGAATGCTAACATACCATTCGCTTTCTTCACTGCCTGCTGCACCTGCATGCCTACTTTCAATGACTGGTGTACCATGACACCCAGGTCTCGTTGCATCTCCCCTTTTCCTAATCGGCCACCATTTAGATAATAGTCTGCTTTCCTGTTTTTGCCACCAAAGTGGATAACCTCACATTTATCCACATTATACTGCATCTGCCATGCATTTGCCCACTCACCCAGCCTATCCAAGTCACCTTGCAGCCTCCTAGCATCCTCCTCACAGCTAACACTGCCCCCCAGCTTAGTGTCATCCGCAAACTTGGAGATGTTGCATTAAATTCCCTCGTCCAGATCATTAATATATATTGTAAATAGCTGGGGTCCCAGCACTGAGCCTTGCGGTACCCCACTAGTCACTGCCTGCCATTCTGAAAAGGACCCGTTTACTCCTACTCTTTGCTTCCTGTTTGCCAGCCAGTTCTCTATCCACATCAATACTGAACCCCCAATACCGTGTGCTTTAAGTTTGTATACTAATCTCTTATGTGGGACCTTGTCAAAGCCTTCTGAAAGTCCAGATATAACACATTGACTGGTTCTCCCCTATCCACTCTACTAGTTACATCCTCGAAAATTTTTATAAGCTTCGTCAGACATGATTTACCTTTCGTAAATCCATGCTGACTTTGTCCAATGATTTCACCACTTTTCAAATGTGCTGCTATCCCATCTTTAATAACTGACTCTAGCAGTTTCCCCACAACCGATGTTAGACTAACTGGTCTGTAATTCCCCGTTTTCTCTCTCCCTCCCTTTTTAAAAAGTGGGGTTACATTAGCTACCCTCCAATCCTCAGGAACGACTCCAGAATCTAATGAGTTTTGAAAAATTATCACTAATGCATCCACTATTTCTGGAGCTACTTCCTTAAGTACTCTGGGATGCAGCCTATCTGGCCCTGGGGATTTATCGGCCTTTAATCCATTCAATTTACCTAACACCACTTCCCGGCTCACCTGGATTTCACTCAGTTCCTCGATCTCCTTTGACCCGTGGTACCCTGCTATTTCTGGCAGATTATTTATGTCTTCCTTAGTGAAGACGGAACCAAAGTACTTATTCAATTGTTCCGCCATGTCCTTGTTCCCCATGATCAATTCACCTGTTTCTGACTGCAAGGGACCTACATTTGTTTTAACTAATCTTTTTCTCTTCACATATCTATAAAAACTTTTGCAGTCAGTTTTAATGTTCTATGCCAGTTCTATTTTCCCTTTCCTAATTAAGGCCTTTGTCCTCCTCTGCTGGTCTCTGAAATTCTCCCAGTCCTCTGGTCGGCTGCTTTTTCTGGCTAATTTGTACACTTCATCTTTTGCTTTGATACTATCCCTGATTTCCCTTGTTATCCATGGATGCACTACCTTCCCTGATTTATTCTTTTGCCAAACTGGGATGAACAATTTTTGTAGTTCATCCATGCAGTCTTTAAATGCCTTCCATTGCATATCCACCGTCAACCCTTTAAGAATTAATCGCCAGTCAATCTTGGCCAATTCATGTCTCATACCCTCAAAGTTACCTTTAAGTTCAGAACTATTGTTTCTGAATTAACAATGTCACTCTCCATCCTATTGAAGAACTCAACCATATTATGGTCACTCTTGCCCAAGGGGGCATGCACAACAAGACTGTTAACTAACCCTTCCTCATTACTCAATATCCAGTCTAGAATAGCCTGCTCTCTCATTGGTTCCTCTACATGTTGGTTTAGAAAACTATCCCGCATACATTCCAAGAAATCTTCTTCCTCAGCACCCCTGCCAATTTGATTCACCCAATCTATATGTAGATTGAAGTCACCCATTATAACTGTTTTGCCTTTGTTGCACGCATTTCTAATTTCCTGTTTGATGCCATCCCCAACTTCACTACTACTGTTAGGTGGCCTGTACACAACACCCACTAGCGTTTTCTGCCCCTTAGTGTTTCACAGCTCTACCCATACCGATTCCACATCCTCCAAGCTAATGTCCTTCCTTTCCATTGCGTTAATCTCCTCTCTAACCAGCAACGCTACCCCACCTCCTTTTCCTTTCTGTCTATCCCTCCTGAATATTGAATATCCCTGGATGTTCAGCTTCCAGCCTTGGTCACCCTGGAGCCATGTCTCCGTGATCCCGACTATATCATAATCATTAATAGCTATCTGCACATTCAACTCATCCACCTTATTACGAATGCTCCTTGCATTGAGACACAAAGCCTTCAGGCTTGTTTTTACAACGCTCTTACCCCTTATACAATTTTGTTGAAAAGTGGCCCTTTTTGATTTTTGCCCTGGATTTGTCTGCCTGCCACTTTTACTTTTCACCTTGCTACCTATTGCTTTTACCCCCCATTTTACACCCCTCTGTCTCTCTGCTCACACATTTAAGAACCCCACCACCTCTTATTCTCTGTTTATTATTGTTTTCTTCTTTCCCCCCTACATGTTGGGTCTGAGTGCTTCTCTGCCTCCTGCCTCACACACTGTCTACTAGCTTTCTCTATTTGAGTCCCTCCCCCCAACCGTTCTAGATTAAAGTCTCCGCAGTAGCCTTTGTAAATCTCCCCGCCAGGATATTGGTCCCCCTCGGGTTCAAGTGCACCCCATCCTTTCTGTACAGGTCGCACCTTCCACAAAAGAGGTCCCAATGATCCAGAAATTTGAATCCCTGCCTTCTGCACCAGTCCCTCAGCCACGCATTTATCCTCCACCTCGCTCCATTCCTACTCTCACTGTCGCGTGGCACAGGCAGTAATCCCGAGATTGTTACCTTTGCGGTCCTTCTTTTCAACTCTCCTCCTAACTCCCTAAATTCTCCTTTCAGGACCTCTTCTCTTTTTCTACCTATGTCATTGGTACCTATATGTACCACGACCTCGGGCTCCTCTCCCTCCCATTTCAGGATATCTTGGACACTTACAGCAGTCCATTTATATCAAGGGATCTGGCTTTCATAGAAACATAGAAAATAGGTGCAGGAGGAGGCCATTCAGCCCTTCGAGCCAGCACCGCCATTCATTGTGATCATGGCTGATCGTCCCCGTGCCTGCCTTCTCCCCATATCCCTTGACTCCACTAGCCCCTAGAGCTCTATCTAACTCTCTCTTAAATCCACCCAGTGACTTGGCCTCCACTGCCCTCTGCGGCAGGGAATTCCACAATTTCACAACTCTCTGGGTGAAAACGTTTTTTCTCACCTCAGTCTTAAATGGCCTCCCCTTTATTCTAAGACTGTGGCCCCTGGTTCTGGACTCGCCCAACATTGGGAACATTTTTCCTGCATCTAGCTTGTCCAGTCCTTTTATAATTTTATATGTTTCTATAAGATCCCCCCCTCATCCTTCTAAACTCCAGTGAATACAAGCCTAGTCTTTCCAATCTTTCCTCATATGACAGTCTTGCCATCCCAGGGAACAATCTCGTGAACCTACGCTGCACTGCCTCAATCACAAGGATGTCCTTCCTCAAATTACACCACAATGGGGCTTTCTAGCATGTTACAAACCTCTACACAGATGGATTTACTCAGGATTGTTACAGAGTTTGGTAATGGAGGATATGGTGACTCCTTGCAATGGACCAAAGTATTCTGGCTGATTCTGATTCAGGTAGTCCTTACTGTCGCATCCCCTTCTCATCTCTCCCTCTAGCCCTCTGGCTCCTCCTCTTCCTTTCTTCTTCCCACCCCCCCCCCACCCACCCCCCACCCTCACATCAGTCTGAAGAAGGGTTTCGACCCGAAACATTTCCTATTCCTTCGCTCCATAGATGCTGCCTCACCCGCTGAGTTCCTCCAGCATTTTTGTCTACCCTGGCTGATTCTTAAAGTCCCTTTAATGCTGTGCCAGATCTGGCGTTCTTCTTCTTCCTCGTGTCCGGCCATCTTCCATATCACGTCTTTCCGGTCGGTCAGTGACGGTCGGTGGTTGTAGAATTGGCTACTTCAGTCAGTCACTGCGGTACAGTTCCTGTCGTCAGCATTGCCCGGGATGCGCCACGTGGAGGCTTCTGCCTGCATCCAGATCTGGCGTTAAATCAAAGGGCCTCACAGTAGCCCAGCTGGTAGAGCTGCTGCCTCTCTGCGCCGGAGACCCGGGTGCTGTCTTTGTGGAGTTTGCACATTCTCCCTGTGAGTTTTCTCCAGGTGTTCCGGTTTGCTCCCACATGCCAAAGACGTGCGGGTTTGTAGGTTAACTGGCCCCTGTAAAATTGCCCCTGGAGTGGATGCTAAAGTGGGGGAACATAGAACTAGTGTGAACAAGGTGTGAACGTTGGTCGGCATGGACACTGTGGGCCGAAGGGCCTGTTTCCATGCTGTATCTTTCAATCCATAAATAATCAAAGCTCGCATCCCTTGTATGTAGATGCAATCTCATAGTACAGTACAGCAGGACAGTATTGAATGAGCCCTTCGGCCCACGATGTTTGTACTGAGCACTATGCCATGTTAAACTTCTTCTTCTTGCCTATGGCGTGCACAGTATAAGTTGTAGGACAACTTGTTCTATTTAATCTTATGTGATTGTGCACGCCACGTTGATTGCATTTGTCGAAATAGGGTGGACCACGTGAAGGTTGCAATCTCCCATCCCAAAATGCTGGAGTAACAGGCAACAGCTCTGGAGAGAAGGAATGGGTGACGTTTCGGGTCAAGACCCTTCAGAGTCTGAAGAAGGGTCTCGACCCGAAACGTCATCCATTCCTTCTACCAGAGATGCTGCCTGTCCCGCTGAGTTCCTCCAGCATTTTGAGTCTATCTTCGATTTAAACCAGCATCTGCAGTTCTTTCCTACACATTAAACCGATCACATCTGCCTGCACATGATCTACAGTGGCTTGCAAAAGTTTTCATACCCCTTGAACTTTTCCACATTTTGTCACGTTACAACCACAAACGTAAATGTATTTTATTGGGATTTTATGTGATAGACCAACACAAAGTGGTGCATAATTGTGAAGTGGAAGGAAAATGATACATGGTTTTCAAATTTTTTTACAAATAAAAAACTGAAAAGTGTGGCGTGCAAAAGTATTCAGCCCCCCTGAGTCAATACTTTGTAGAACCACCTTTCGCTGCAATTACAGCTGCAAGTCTTTTGGGGTATGTCTCTACCAGCTTTGCACATCTAGAGACTGACATTTTTGCCCATTCTTCTTTGCAAAATAGTTCAAGCTCAGTCAGATTGGATGGAGAGCATCTGTGAACAGCAATTTTCAAGTCTTGCCAGAGATTCTCAATTGGATTTAGGTTTGGACTTTGACTGGGCCATTCTAACACATGAATATGCTTTGATCTAAACCATTCCATTGTAGCTCTGGCTGTATGTTTAGGGTCGTTGTCCTGCTGGAAGGTGAACCTCTGCCCCAGTCTCAAGTCTTTTGCAGACTCTAACAGGTTTTCTTCCAAGATTGCCCTGTATTTGGCTCCATCCATCTTCCCATCAACTCTGACCAGCTTCCCTGTCCCTGCTGAAGAAAAGCATCCCCACAGCATGATGCTGCCACCACCATGTTTCACAGTGGGGATGGTGTGTTCAGGGTGATGTGCCGTGTTAGGTTTCCGCCACACATAGCGTTTTGCATTTAGTCCAAAAACTTCAATTTTGGTCTCATCTGACCAGAGCACCTTCCTCCACATGTTTGCTGTGTCCCCCACATGGCTTGTGGCAAACTGCAAACGGGACTTCTTATGGCTTTTTTTCAACAATGGCTTTTTTCTTGCCACTCTTCCATAAAGGCCCGATTTGTGGAGTGCACGACTAATAGTTGTCCTGTGGACAGATTCTCCCACCTGAGCTGTGGATCTCTGCAGCTCCTCCAGAGTTACCATGGGCCTCTTGGCTGCTTCTCTGATCAATGCTCTCCTTGCCCGGCCTGTCAGTTTAGGTGGACGGCCATGTCTTGGTAGGTTTGCAGTTGTGCCATACTCTTTCCATTTTCAGATGATGGATTGAACAGTGCTCCGTGAGATGTTCAAAGCTTGGGATATTTGTTTATAACCTAACCCTGCTTTAAACTTCTCCACAACTTTATCCCTGACCTGTCTGGTGTGTTCCTTGGGCTTCATGATGCTGTTTGTTCACTAATGTTCTCTAACAAACCTCTGAGGCCTTCACAGAACAGCTGTATTTATACTGAGATTAGATTACACACAAGTGGACTCTATTTACTAATTAGGTGACTTCTGAAGGCAATTGGTTGCACTGGATTTTATTTAGGGGTATCAGAGTAAAGGGGGCTGAATACTTTTGCACGCGACACTTTTCAGTTTTTTATTTGTGAAAAAATTTGAAAACCATGTATCATTTTCCTTCCACTTCACAATTATGCGTCACTTTGTATTGGTCTATCACATAAAATCCCAATAAAATACATTTACGTTTGTGGTTGTAACGTGACAAAATGTGGAAAAGTTCAAGGGGTATGAATACTTTTGCAAGCCACTGTATATCCCGCTGGAGACACAGAATGCTGGAGTAACTCAGCGGGACAGGCAGCATCTCTGGAGAGAAGGAATAGGTGACGTCTCGGGTCGAGACCCTTCTTTAGACCGATCCATATCCCTCTATTCCCTGCACTTCCCTGTGCCTATCCAAAAGAAAAGCAAGGGGTGTTCTCTTCTGTGTTGACCAATGGCCACAGTACAAGCATCACAATAGGCATACAGCATATTAATATTTGCACCACTGAGTACAGCCATTGTTTCAGCAATCTGTGCACCATTATGTGTAGGAAGGAACTGCAGATGCTGGTTTACACCAAAGATAGACACAAAGTGCTGGAGTAACTCAACCGGTCAGGCAGCATCTCTGGAAAGGATGGGTGATGTTTACCCATCCTTTGTTCAACAGAGGAAGAAGGGCTCCAACCTAAAATGTCGCCCATCCTTTTTCTCCAAAGATGCCCAGGAGCGGAAAAGACTACAAAAAGTTGTAAACACTGCCCAGTCCATCATCGGCTCTGACCTCCCTTCCATCGAGGGGATCTATCGCAGTCGCTGCCTCAAAAAGGCTGGCAGCATCATCAAGGACCCACACCATCCTGGCCACACACTCATCTCCCCGCTACCTTCAGGTAGAAGGTACAGGAGCCTGAAGACTGCAACGACCAGGTTCAGGAATAGCTACTTCCCCACAGCCATCAGGCTATTAAACTTAACTGAAACAAATCTCTGAACATTAATAGCCCATTATCTGTTTATTTGCACTTTATCTGCTTATTTATTAATGTGTGTATATATCTATACAATGGTATATGGACACACTGATCTGTTCTGTATTCATGCCTACTATGTTCTGTTGTGCTGAAGCAAAGCAAGAATTTCATTGTCCTATCTGGGACACATGACAATAAACTCTCTTGATGTTTTTAAGAAGGAACTGCAGATGCTGGAAAATCGAAGGTAGACAAAAGTGCTGGAGAAACTCAGCGGGTGCAGCAGCATCTACGGAGTGAAGGAAATAGGCAACGTTTCGGGCCAAAACGTTGCCTATTTCCTTCGCTCCATAGATGCTGCTGCGCCCGCTGAGTTTCTCCAGCATTTTTGTCTACCTTCAATAAACTCTCTTGACTCTTGACTTGACCTGGTGAGTTACTCCAGCACTTTGTGTCCATCTTATTATAATGTGTCCACCATTATATTGCCTTATGAAGTAACTATCTCCCTCCCTCCGTCTCACACATACACACAAACAGCCAGCAATGAAGGCACAAGCCATTTAATCAAACTTCACCAACAACTACTGTATACAAAGGCACTAGTGTACCACCGACTGTGCGTGGGTGGGCTGGTTAAATCCCGGTGAAGAGATAAAGAAAATCGACTCTTAAAGACATATAAATCCTTCAAAAGAGGTAAACTGTTAAAGCTAGTGAGATCAATCATCTTCTATTAACTTCCACTGACGTCAGATTTGGTCAAGAGCCACGGTTCGCACCTTATATGCATTTTTTTTTTTTAGTTTGTACATCCCTTTCTTCTTCATCCATTGAAATAAAGTGGCTTTGACACATTCTTACAGTTAAACGTTAAACCTATGCTTCTGACCACGAAGGCTTTCCTTCCAACTAACTCGACCGAGTTGTCGAGACCATTTTTAAAATCAACTTCCCGCAGTCTACAAAGTTTAAAAAAAAATAAAAAAATCAACAATTCCTATGAGTTTTTAATATTCCTTGTGGGAGAGACCACGTTCGGCATTTGGAGAGGCTTCTTCCGCTGGGGATGGGTTGCAGAAAGCAAAGTGCATTAAGCTCCCAGTTCTTGGTTGGAGTTAGCGCTATCTATCTCCCATCAGCTCCTCTGAATTATTCCTGTCTTAGAAGCAGCTATATGATCGCTGAGGGACATCTACACAGATACTCAAAACCAGGGCACTTCCTTATATAACCGATAAAATCATGAGAGGGGGGGGGGGGGAGGAGGGGGGGGGGTGAATGCACAGAGGCGTCCACCAAGATTAGGGGAATCAAGAACCAAGGGACATGGTTTAAGGTGAGAGAGGGGTAGGAGTAAGGTTTATTAGGAACTTGAGGGGCAACTTTTTCCACACAGAGGGTGGTGGGTGCATGGAGCGAGCTGCAAGAGGAGGTAGTTGAGGCAGATATTATAACAGCATTTCAAAGACACTTGGGCGAGAACATATATGAAAGGTTTAGAGGGATATGGGCAAAACAGGGGTTCAATTAGATGTGAGCATGTTAGCATTCTACAATCAAAAGCCCACACACTGACACTATACCCTGAGGAGTGCCTTCCATTGGGAGGGAGAGAGACATGGCCAGTCTGGGTCTGCCTCAACCACCTCAGAACACGGGTCGGACGGTGCAAAGCCCTCATGCAGAAGTGGGGGTACAAGAACAATGGGCCAACCCAATGTGACCCCGGGGAGGCAACCCAAACTGTGGAGCACTTACTTACCTGCCCCCTCCTCCCAGACCCCTGCAACCTGCCAGAGCGCCTGTGTTATGCGGTGGCTTGGAACACGACAAGAAGATGTTAGTATTGGTCAGCATGGGCTTGAGGGGCCGAAGGCCCGTTTCAGTGCTGTGGGATGGGGCTGAAGCAAGTGGTTGTGGTTTTTTGAACACTGCTCCCTGGCAGTGGGGATGGGGTGAGGGTCCCAGTGGGAGACAATCCCCTCGCACATGGTGCTGCACCATCCCCTGGACCAGAGGGAGAGGAACCTTGTCTGTGAGCAATGGGTTGCACTGATCGGCAGGGACAGGCAGGAGTAGGGGCTGTGAAAGCGTTGGGGCTGGACTGGAGGGTGGTGACAGCAACGAGAGATTGGACAGACTTGGAATAACAAGGAACTGCAGATGCTGGTTTATACCAAGTAGAGACAGAGAAAAATGCTGGAGTAACTCAGCAGGGTCGGGCAGCATCTGTGGAGAACATGGTTTGGTGACGGCTTCGGGTCGGGACCCTTCTTCAAATCCAAAACATCACCTATTCCTTTCCCCAGAGACGCTGCCTGTCCTGCTGAGTTACTCCAACATTTGTGTCTATCCAGCATCTGCAGTTCCTTCCTACATGTCCCCGCATTATCCCTCACAGTTCCTCCTCCAAGCACTGACTCTGAGCTGGGGGGGGGGGGGGCTTTCTCGGTGTTCGGCAGGCAGTAAACGGGCTAACGGTGCGGAACATCACGGGTGGAGCCGGCAATCCCGGGCTAATCTTCCCGGCAACACCTGCGTTCCCCACACAGGCAAGGCCGGTGAATGGATGGAGTTGGAGGGAGACACTCCTTCCCACGGTGGTCCCGGGCTGTCTGATGTAGTCTACAGCATCGTGTAGAGCCCGCCAGAACCGCAGTGGAATAGCACACTCACACACTCACACACTCTCGCTCACACTCACACTCACACTCACTCTCTCTCACACTCACTCTCACACACACACTCACACTCTCGCTCACACTCTCGCTCACACTCTCGCTCACACACTCTCACTCACACTCTCACACTCACTCACACTCACTCTCACACTCACTCTCACACACACACTCACACTCGCTCACACTCTCGCTCACACACTCTCGCTCACACTCTCACTCTCACTCACACACTCGCTCACACTCTCGCTCACACTCTCACTCACACTCTCACTCTCACACACACTCACTCTCACACTCACTCTCACACTCACACTCACACTCACTCACACACACTCACACTCTCGCTCACACTCTCGCTCACACTCTCGCTCACACACTCTCACTCACACTCACTCTCACACTCTCACTCTCACTCACACTCACTCTCACACTCACTCCCACACACACACTCACACTCACTCTCTCACACACTCACTCACACACTCTCACATTCACTCACTCACACACACATTCACTCACTCACACACAAACACACTCTCATATACTCACTCACACTCACACTCACTCTCATACCCATTCACTGTCACACACACCCCACTCACTCACATATGCTCTCACACACACTCACTCTCATACACACTCACTCACTCACTCAGTCACTCACACATGCTCTCACATGCACTCACACAAATTCACTCAATCACACACAAACGCTCACACTCACACACAAACATGCTCACAGAAACCTGCACACACACACACAGAAGCCTGGCACACACTCACAGAACCTCCCCCCCCACACACACACACACACCACGTGGAGAGACAGGGAACTGGCAGCAGCATCACTGTACACCGAGGGGGGATAAATAGGGGAAACACAAGGGGAGGCGTAACCGAGACGGACGGTGGGTGGGGGGGGAGGGGGAGCAGGGAGGTGGGTAGCCAGCATGGCCGCAGGGAGGTTCAGCGACAGTTTCCCTCCTGTGCACACAGTCCCAGAGTGGAGACCGCAGCTCCAGCTCCAATTCCTTATCATCGGTCGGGATCCTGTTTCCCAGTCGGACCCGTGGGATTCCCACTCAGTGGCACGTTGCCTCCAGTATCCTGACATTCGATCCATCTCTGCCAATACTAGCCCCCACTGTGCGTTGGAGGCATGGTCCCACCTCGTTCCGCAGCTACTCAGACACACCTCAGAGGCCTGCCAGATGGTGGTTCAGTCCAGAGATTCTCTTCCTCTCCCCTGTTTAGTTTGTATTCCCTCACCTTTCGTTCCCTGCGACATGTATTTAATTTGTTAATTTTGCCCGATTTGGCTTCCTAATCTAAAGATGGGTAATTCCCGGCCAGAATCATCTCGTGAACCTTCCTGTCTAACGGGATGTACTTGGACAGTTTAGAGTCGAGGAAGAAGAGCTTGTCTTGTGTTTGATGTGGGTCAAAGCCCTGCTTACGTAGCCTGGTCTTCTGGAATTTGAAAGTACCTGGAACAACAGAGAGATCCCAGTTATGGTGGAGTCACCTTCAGTCTCCGGATATGCTTCACACTCCCGGCCTCTGTGGAATTTAACCCCTGTCCCACGGTACGAGTTCATTCGAAGAGCTCTCTTCGAGTTTGCCCCGATTCGAACTCGGAGATTTACGGTAATGGCCGCTCGTCGGTACTCGGGGCTCTCGTGGGACATTTTTCAACGTGTTGAAAAATCTTCACGAGTCTTCCCGTGCTTACCTGCTGTTAGCGAGTCTTCCCGAGTACCTGCCGTTAGCGTTACGAGCCGCTAAGAGACGTCCCCGAGCTCCGACGTACCCGCTACGTTCATTCTCGACCTCCATCCATGCCTCTTCCCCCTCTCGGATCATAAGCTCATACGGTTCACCATCCCTTCTCCGACACCTCGCCCCCTCTTCCTCCGAGAAATCACCTTCCGTAATCTAAAATCTATCGATCCTCACCATCTCTCTGACCTGCTCTCCACCACTCTCCCCCTGGACTCAACCCACATCTCACCTGATGATCTCACAAACCATCTCAATTCCACCTTGTCTACCTCCCTTAACACTCTGGCCCCCTCAAAACAAGAACTGTAACTTTTAATAAATCTTCACCCTGGTACACACCTGCACTTCGTAAGCTGAAACAGACTGGTCGCCGACTTGAACGACTCATAAAGAAATCACCTCTCACAGTCCACCATGGAAGCTTACAAACTCCACCTCACTGCCTACAAAGATGCCCTCATTGCTGCTAAATCTGCCTACCTGTCCTCCATACTCACTTGACCCTGCCTAAACCACAGAACCCTCTTCTCCACAGTCTGCAACCTCCTCAGCCTCGAGCCATCACTCTCCCTACCTCCACTCCGGATCTCTGCAACTCATTCCTCCACTTTTTGCTGATAAAATTAGCACCATCTATCAATCCCTATCCCCTGTACCCGACTCCCCAGCATCTACTCCACCACCTACCAAGGCCCCTCCTTTCAACATCTCCGCTGATCTCCATACCCCTCCCCCTCACTGTTTCCTCTCCCAGTTTGACCCGGTCACCCCTACTGAAATCTCCAAACTCATCAGCTCTTCCAAACCCACTACCTGCTCCCTTGACCCTCTCCCCACTCCCCTGCTGAAGTCCTGCCTCCCTGCTCTCTGCCCCTACCTCACTAATCTTTTCAACTCCTCATTATCCCAAGGAATTGTCCCCTCTGCTTCAAAACTGCTGCTGTCACACCAATCTTAAAGAACCTGGTCTTGATCCCTCCTCTCTCATTAACTACCGCCCTATCTCAAACCTCCCTTTCTTTCAAAAACCCTGGAGCGTATCGTCGCGTCACAACTTCATTCCCACCTCCTCGCGTATAACCTATTCGAACCCCCTCCAATCTGGCTTTCGCCCCCTCCATAGCCACAGAAACTGCTCTCCTCAAAGTCCTCAACGACCTCCTCACCTCTGCTGACTCTGGCTCCCTCAATATCCTCATCCTCCTCGACCTGAGTGCAGCCTTCGATACCGTCAACCACAACATCCTGCTCACCAGACTTAGGGACCTTGGCATTGAAGGTTCTGCACTCAGCTGGTTTCCGTTCTTACCTTTCCAACCGATCCCACTTCATCTCTCTCCATAACCACACCTCTGCCACAGCCACTGTCACTTCAAGGCGTTCCCCAAGGCTCCGTTCTTGGTCCCCTCCTCTTCATCATCTACATCCTCCCCCTTGGTCATATACTCCGTCACTTCAACCTGGACTTCCACTGCTATGCTGATGACACCCAGATCTATCTCAGCACCAAGTCCCCACCACCCCCTCTCTCCATATCAACTCCTGCCTGTCAGCCATCAAATCTTGGATGCAACTCAACTTCCTTAAATTAAACAGTAGCAAAACAGAATTTCTCCTCATTGGCTCCAAATCAACACTCACTAAAATTAACAACCCCACTCTCACTATCGACGGCACCACTGTCTCCCCATCTCCTCAGGCACGCAACCTTGGCGTGATCCTTGACTCAACCCTCTCCCTTGAGCCTCACATCCGCCATGTTGTCAAAACATCATTTTTCACCTCCGCAACATTGCAAAAATCAGATCGTCTCTCACACCCCCGCTGCTGGAAAGACTCATCCATGCCTTCATCTCCTCCCGACTGGACTACTGTAACTCTCTTCTTTTCGGAATCAATTCCAGCAGCATCAAACGACTCCAACTGTCCAGAATGCAGCCGCCCGACTCATCACCCACACCAAATCCTGGCACCACATCACCCCAGTTCTCAAAGAACTTCACTGGCTTCCCATTTCCCACCGGATCACCTACAAAATCCTGGTCCTCACCTACAAAGCCCTCAACAACCTGGCCCCCCCTTATCTCATTGACCTCCTCTCCCCCTACCAACCCTCACGGTCCCTCAGATCCACATCAGCTGGTCTCCTCTCCACTCCGAAATCAACCTCTGCACTTTTGGAGGCAGAGCCTTCTCCAGGGCAGCTCCCAGGCTCTGGAATTCCCTCCCACAACCGGTCCGAAATTCTGAGTCCCTCACCATCTTCCAGTCCCGCCTCAAGACCCATCTCTTCACCTCTGCATACCCTTAGTCCCATGTTCCCCCCCCCCTCTGTCTTACTGCTCTATTTTGTTTTGTTTATTCCTGACTCTCAATTGTAAAGCGACTTTGAGTCCTGAAAAGCGCTATATAAATAAAATCTATTATTATTATTATTATTATTCTCCGTGCTTACCACGAGTTTGATTTCTTTTAAAACTCTGGAGAGCTCTTGGAATGAACTCGTACCGTGGGACAGGGCTATTAGGTTTAGTTCAGTTTATTGTCACGTGTACCGAGGAACAGTGAAAAGCTTTTGTTGCGTGCTAACCAGTCAGCGGAAAGACAATCCATGATTACAATCGAGCCATTTACAGTGTATAGATACATGATAAGGGAATAACATTTAGTACAAGGTCAAGTCAGATCAAGGATAGTCCGAGGGTCACCAATGAGGTAGATAGTAGTTCAGCACTGCTCTCTGGTTGTGGTAGGATGATTCAGTTGCCTGATAACAGCTGGGAAGAAACTGTCCCTGAATCTGGAGGTGTGCGTTTTCACACTTCTGTACCTTTTGCCCGATGGGAGGGGGGAGAAGAGGGAGTGGCCGGGGTGCGACTGGTCCTTGATTATGCTGCTGGCCTTGCCGAGGCAACGTGAGGCGTAGATGGAGTCGATAGAAGGGAGGTTGGTTTGTGCGATGGGTCTGGGCTGCATCCACAATTCACTGCAATTTTTTGCGGTCTTGGATGGAGCTGTTCCCAAACCGTGCTGTGATGCATCCTGGTAAAACGGTTCTATGGTGCATCTGTAGAAGATGGTGAGGACATGCCGACCTTCCTAAGCCTACCTCTGGAAGAGTTAGATATAGCTGTTGGGGCTAATGGAATCAAGGGATATGGGGAGAATGCAGGAACGGGTACTGATATTGGATAATCAGCCATGATCATATGAATGGCGGTGGTGGCTCGAAGGTTTGAATGGTCTACTCCTGCACCTATTTTCTATGTTTCCATGGAAGCACGCACTTCCGTGCTATTGGGAAAAGGCTTCCCCGGAATAACCATTGCATAGGCAAGGAGGCAAAACACTGTGGCAATGCTGCTGTGACAATGATAAAACACTGAGCCAGAATCAGCGACTGTTTCTTCCCAGCTGTTACCCGGCAACCGACCCAACCCATCATCAACTGGAGAGCTGTCCTGACATATTATCTACCTCATTCGAGACCCTCAGCCTATCGTTAAACTCAACTGAAACAAATCTCTGAACATTAATAGCCCATTATCTGTTTATTTGCACTTTATCAGTTTATTTATTCATGTGTGTGTATATATATTTATATAATGGTATATGGACACACTGATCTGTTCTGTATTCATGCCTACTATGTTCTGTTGTGCTGAAGCAAAGCAAGAATTTCATTATCCTATCAGGGACACATGACAATAAACTCTCTTGAACTTGAACAAACTTGGAAAACGCCAGGTCTTGCCTTGGTTTTACTCCTGGCCATAAAGGCCCATTGCAGTCATCACCTCACTTGGTGGACATTAATCCCCCCCCCCCCCCCCACCCCCCACAGAAGGGGCCACCATCGACCAGGGTCACGTACTTGTGGTGTCGACGACAGGCAGGATACGGAGGAAGACAGGCCTGGCGTAGGAGGCAGCACCGCCGTCAGCTCCTGGTACAGGTGCCCGGGTTTACCTTGTCGTGGGGGTCGGCAATGGCCGCCATGCCGGCCTTCCCTTCCACACCTGGCGGGAGAACAGAACAGGAGAGACAAAGTCAAAACCAGGGGTAACTGGAGACCAGGGAAAGGACAGGAGATAGACACAAGATGCTGGAGTGACTCAGGCAGCATCTCTGGAGAGAAGGAACGGGTGACGTTTCGGGTCGAGACCTTTCTTCAGACCGATGTCAGGGAAGAGGGAGATACATAGATAAGGAAGTGTGAGGTGTGAAAACAGGACAAAGGGGATGGAGATCAAGGAAAATGTAGAATAGATCATTGTTAGCTGGTGACAACAAAGATAAAATGTCCTGCCTACCTGGCACTTGCACCCCGTAGACAGCCACGTCGGTGAGGTTGAGGACGTGGCTCAGGGTCCCCTCCACCTCCGTAGTGGAGACGTTCTCTCCCCGCCACCGGAACGTGTCCCCGCTTCTGTCCCTGAAGTACATGTAGCCCAGCTCATCCATCACCAGGACATCACCTGCAAAACAGGAGTTTGGTTTAGTGTCGGGGTGGGAGATTGCAACCTTCACTGTTTCGACGAATGCAATCAACCCAGCGTGCACAATCAAGTAAGATCAAATACAACAAGTTGTCCTGCAAGTTTAGGCTGTGCACGCCATACGCAAGAAGAAGCAGAAGACTAGTGTTGTTTAGTTATTGCTGTTTCCTCGCATCTCCTAGTTAGTTCCAGCTGCAGGCAAGGGGAAGGTGATGGATTCCCAACTGATACATTAACTCTGTAGGGTCTGGAGTTGAAATAGCACCCATCCCTTTGCCTCCACAGATGCTGCCTGACCCAGCGAGATCCTCCTACCTCCACAGATGCTGCCTGACCCAGCAAGGCCCTCCTACCTCCACAGATGCTGCCTGACCCAGCGACATCTTCCTGCCTTCACAGAATGCTGCCTGACCCAGCGAGATCCTCCTACCTCCACAGATGCTGCCTGACCCAGCGAGATCCTCCTACCTCCACAGATGCTGCCTGACCCAGCGAGATCCTCCTACCTCCACAGATGCTGCCTGACCCAGCGAGACCCTCCTGCTCCACAGATGCTGCCTGACCCAGCGAGACCCTCCTGCTCCACAGATGCTGCCTGACCCAGCGAGATCCTGCTGCTCCCACAGATGCTGCCTGACCCAGCGAGATCCTCCTGCTCCACAGATGCTGCCTGACCCAGCGAGATCCTGCTGCTCCACAGATGCTGCCTGACCCAGCGAGATCCTCCTGCTCCACAGATGCTGCCTGACCCAGCGAGATCCTCCTGCTCCACAGATGCTGCCTGACCTGCTGAGTGTTTCTAGCATTTTCACAAGTTATAGGAGTAGAATTAGGCCATTCGGCCCATCGAGTCACTCCGCCATTCAATCATGGCTGACCTCCGCCACCTAAACTCATTTTCCTGCCTTCTCCCCGTAACCCTTGGCACCTAATCTAATCAATTCCTCAGCAGTTTGTTTTTGTTCCAGATTCCAGCTCCTGCAGCCTCTCTCGTCTCCACGTTTAACTCTGTTTCTCCCTGCACGGATGTTGCCCGACTTGCAGAGTGCTTCCAACATTCTCTTTATGTTTGACTGGCTCAGGCGTGGGTAAGGCTGAGCTGGGGTTGGAGAACGAGTCAGCACCAGAGAACAGCGTGTAGTTTAGTTTAGAGTTGCAGAAACGGAAAACAGGCCCTTCGGCCACCGAGTCCGCTCCGCCCAGCGATCCCCCGCACACTAACGCTATCCTACACACACTAGGGACAATTTACACTTATACCAAGCCAATTAACCTACAAACCTGCACATCTTTGGAGTGTGGGAGGAAAACCCACGCAGGTCACGGGAGAACGTACAAACTCCGTACAGACAGCACCCGTAGTCAGGGTGGAACCCGGGTCCTCTGGCGCTGTCAGGCAGCAACTCTACCGCCGCGCCACCGTGCCCCGCGCGTGTAAAATTCTTGCTGCTCCCTCGTCCGCTGCCCGCCGCGCCCCAGCCACACGTACCTGACATGTAGGCGCAGTCGCCTTTCTTAAACACGTTGTAGGCGATCTTCTCGCAAGTGGCCGACTCGTTGGCGTATCCGTCGAAGCGGCGGAGAGGGTCCTGTTGGTTTATCCCGCCCGACCAGCTGGCCCGGCTCCCCTGCGGCACAAAGAGCGGGCACCGGTGAACTCCGGCATAGGATCCACACCGCCCAGCCCAGCCCAGGGACGGGGACTCAGTGAGCTGCAGGGAACACGACAGCCTCTCGCAGGATGGGGACATCCCGTCACCTCCCAACCACTGATAGAGGTGCCACCTCGACATTGGGCACTGCAGACCACCCATTGCACGAACAAGGACCTGTCTTATTTCTAACTGTGTTTTACACTCATGTTTTTCTTTTTCCTGTCTTTTTTTTTCCTGTTGTGACTAATATGTTATTCATAATTTATGTGGAATGTGTGGGCAATTTATATATAATTTATGTGTAATTTGTGTGCTTCATGTACAATTTATGTGCAGTTTATGTGTGATATTTGCGTAGGTTGTGTGTGTTTTAAGTGCAACGTGCAATGTATGCGTAAGTTATTCACAATTTGTTCAAGATTTGCGTCATTTATTTGTAATTTATGTGTAATTCATGAGCAATTTGTGTGCAATTTTATCCATGACTTATTTGTAGTTTATTCACAATTCATGAGTAATTTACTTGCAATTTACGCGCAATTTCCATTTAGAAACATAGACATAGAAACATAGAAAATAGGTGCAGGAGGAGGCCATTCAGCCCTTCGAGCCAGCACCCGCCATTCACTGTGATCATGGCTGATCATCCCCTATCAATAACCCGTGCCTGCC